>BQNB010010643.1:52415-83469 GCA_026074375.1 Tanacetum coccineum
CCACCATCACCCTTTGCTTCTGTCATCTTCTGAAGTTCCCTAGAATTAAGTGTCGCGACCACGTCTTCTAGCTTCATAGTATCCCGACCATATAGCAAAGTCTCCACGAAATTGTCGTAAGATGATGGTAAATATGTGAGTAATATTAATGTCTGATCCATATCCGATATAGCAGTATCTATAACCGCTAAGTCACCTACCAGCTTGTGAAACTCATTAATATGTTCAGACTGACTCTTACCCGGATGCATGTTGAAGAGTATATAACTTCTTCTTCAAGTACAAACGATTAGCTAGAGACTTTGTCATGTATAAAGTCTCTATCTTTTTCCAAAACCCGTTGCGGTCGTCTCCTTGGTAATCTCCCGTAGGACCCAATCACCCAAACATAAGATCAATGCGCTGGAATCTTTGTTGTTCCAGCAAAGCCTTCATCCTTACCCGCCATAGCGCGAAATCATTCTTCCCATCGAATTTCTTGATGTCAAACTTGGTCCCTGTCATATTTTTATTTCTTTCAAACCCTTTGTTTATTCTGTTAACCTTGCGATGTAAACCTCGCAACACCGAACTAAACAAAGTACACGTGTGTAAATACCCTTTAAAGTAACCTTTTATTTATTAATAAAAATAAATAACAAACCTAATCTAGGACTTCTTCCCGCCAATGATATAAAAAATCATTAAATAATTTTTTTTAAAGTTTATAATCCTTTTGTCTATTTGCGTTCAAAAAGAAAACCCCACCACTCTTTGACGTAAGTGTTTCAACTTCAAAATCCTTATGTACATTATGTTCTTCCACAACAGAACCTATACATCACATTCACTTTTTTATTTACATCATCTAAACCAAAAAGAAAAAAAAGCCCTTTCGCAAGCCTCGACAACCCGAGTGTATAACCCTTCAAAACAGATTCGGAATTCCCCCTCCAATAAAACGACTTACCGCGAACAAAAACCGTCGCTTAATTGAGTAACCTTGGATAAAAAAAACAATCGGAAACTACAACCGTGCTTTGAAGTAAAACCTCGTTTCTTAACCGAAAACAAGAACCGATGTCGTCTTCTTTTTGCTTTAACTTCGACACTGAAAACCAAAAAATACGACGGAACTTCCTCGATCTCCAATAACCGAAAACCGAGCACCAATACCTTATCGACCACAAACCCGATCGGCAAGAACCCTTGTCGATATAAATTACCTTTGCAAACCCTCGACAACCTTGAATTTTCAAAACCCGAAAACCCAAGAAACCTGGTTATGTTCTTTGTCGAGAAACCCGACAAACCCAAACACACCAGCCGATCTTTAATAACCAAAAAGACCAACAACCCTTGAACTTTCTTTAACCCGTGTCGATAATATCAACAAACTCGGAAGTCCAAGAACCCTTTTAGTTGACGAACCTGGTAGCCCAAGCAGTATACCTTTCGCTCCTTCCAGAAAAACAAACACTAAAAGACCCTCTTGAAACCTCTCTTTGTCGCAAGTACCTGGACAAAAACCGAAGCTTCAAGACCCCTTCTCTGTCGACCAACCGTTGCACATTGTTGTCACGAACCGAACAACCAACCTGTTGTCAAAACCTATCAACAGAAAACAACACCTCTGTTGCTTTAAAAACAAACAACAAAACCTTCAAACTATCGAACCTAGCTTCCACCCGAGACCTTCGAACCAAGGCTCTTGATACCACTTGTTGGAATATCGACCAACAACCTGGATGCTAGAATGCGGATAACTCGATACGAATGAATAAAGCAACACTACAGAAAAGTAAATGATACGTAATCTTGCTCCCAACGATTTGTTTATTAAGAACAAAGGAAAAGAAAACGGTACAATGGAGGTAATAAACAAAACTCATATGAGATTTGTTCCCACCAAACTCATATGTATTCACAAGGGATGCATATTGGATACCCCAACCTTCGATCATTTACTTTTGGATCCATGTCATGAGTAAAATATCGAAAATGGTTTAAAATCGTCCTTAGACTTGAGATACAAGCAAGTTCTGTATGTGTGGATATCACTTTGTGATTATAGCCAAACGCTGTCCTAAAACAAGGTAGTTATAAAAGCTATTTTTTGGAGTGTATGTGAAGCAGCATCCACAACACTTGTAGTCAATAAAGGATTTGTTCCTCCACTTGATATGTGCAGAAAGATACCATTGGGCCCTCTCCAGATTTAATCAGATAATTGTGTGGCCGCACCCAAAGGGTAATGCAAGATGATTCTTGATTACATTTGGTATATCTGAATTATTTCTATAACGAGAAACATAATGTTAAACTATATGGAATGACTTAGGATCCATATCCATGGTTTAACGGTATCTGTAACAAAGGGATGATTATAAAGCAAGAAATTTATAACCATTAAATAGCTGAGATGATTTTTGAAACTCTTATCTCATAATATTCCTAATGTAAAAATAATTGTGTGGGTTGCTAGACTTTGCCAATTATAGGTATAAGTGTTAGGTGCTACTCCAACTCCCAAGTGGGAGCTGTTGGGTTATGGTAGTCGGCTAGCACGTATACGTTACGAATATGTGAGCCTATTGGGGGCACACGCGTTAAACACTTAGAGTATGTTTTACTTCACGATAAGTATTTAAATCGTCGTTAGTTACCGTTACTTGTTTAACTAGTTTAACGGACATATTTAAATATGAACCGAAAGGACTAAAATTGACAAAACCCGGATCCTAAGGGAGCTCAAATAGTGACCGGCCCTATGGGAAGTTCGAGATGGGTTAGGAGTCGATTTTAGTTAATAAGGAAAAGAGAGTTGTTTTGTGATAATGATTGGAGGTATCCTAGTTTATCTAGGACAAGGGTTAGGTGACTATATATATACCCACCCCTACCTCATTCATGTATTCAATTTCATTCACTCGATCCTATATTATAACCCTAATAATACACGACACAATTTGATTCATAAATCCTTACGTGTACCATGTAGACAATATACATGCATGCATTACGTATACTTTTATTATGTATGCATCTTTGCATGTAGTATATGCATGCTAGTAAACAACTGGAAACAGATGCATCTACTATAAGATAAATTTGTTTCACATTCACAACAGTAAAGACTTGTAGTCGAATGGTTGTGTTGCTCGCTACTGTACTCACAGACATGGGTTCGTTTCCCATGGTAGTCTGTTTTGGGTTTTCCTTTTAATTTGGTTTTAGTTCAATCCAAACGCATACCACTTAGGTATTTGGATCGAATCTAGAACAAGTATTAAACACGGGTTGTTTGGTTTTCGGTAAAAGCTCACAAGAGTGCGTTTGGTAATTAATTCAAGACACGTGGTGTTTGGATTCGTGAAGGTAGACTAGCAATCAACTCGTACTTTGTTGACGTGTTTGTGTGAGCAACCGTAGAGGCGATTTACTTTAGTCGCTTTATTCGTTTTCTTGATCAATCGGCTAAGAGGTACGTTTTCTATTTACTTCTAATTATGTGTTAACCATATGCTATTACTAGGTCCAATCCGCTGAGATCCAATCCGCTGCGTACTCGTAGCTAAACTGGTTACCTAGTTTATTAAATCCCAACAATAACTCGCCTTTAGAAATAAAGAAATATATACCTCAAAACATTTTGCATGTATATCATATCAAGGACCATATTCTAAAAATGGACAACACCTCATTTTTACCGGATGACGTATTGCTTAATGTTCTTTTACAGGTTATTCTCAACTTAAATTTGTAATAAACCAAAATTGTTGGTAAAGTATTTTACATTCGTAAGCAAACTTCACATGACGTGGATATTAATAAATTAGTTCTTATACTACGAAGATTTGGGAGTCCCAAAAGATAAAAATGGAACTATCAAATATGGGTAGCAGGATATTGTGAGTAGTATGGCTGCTAGAAACTGCTCCAACAACATAAAAAGTTTTTTTTTTAAATAACACTCTCCACTGTAGCTTACTATGTTTGGCACGAAAAGAATGCATGAATCTTTACTCAAGATAAAAGAGATACAAAGACTTTATTGAAAATTGTTACTGAAAGTATTCGAATGAAGCTAATAAGTCTGAGAGTGAAAGGTTCCTATTAGGTTGAACTACCGTTGAACGACTCAAAAAATGAAGTGTGCAATATTAAAGTTTATTCTTAGAGCGTCTTCTCTTTCTATATGTTAAAAACATAATTGTTTCTGAATAGCATATCGTTATCTTGAATCATAATCCATTATCATCTTTTGATTAATCAATCACCATTCATAGTACATTCCTTCGAAATTCATATTCCATTTTAAATATGGCGGACCTAGGATTTCAACATAGGGTATGCACTCAACTTTGAAGGTATGCACTCCATGTATATTACTTAAAAAAAAACAATTTTTTTTACACTAACCCGTCGAATCGCAGTGTATGCACGTGCACACCCGTGCTATAAGCGCGAGAGAGTCATGAGCAAAGCTACAACAACAAATAGTAGACACGACAACATCATTGTCGGATAAAGTCACTAAAAGAAACGAGGGTCTTCACCTTACAGCCACATATGACGCAGTCAGGACCGAGCAAAGCTCTAGGTACTAGCTTAATCACGCGGTGGAAAGCGAAACCCACCGTCATGCGCAACTCGATGACTTGATACCTATCGTTGATTTTAAAAATCTTCGATAGGCATCCAATCATCGCAGTCTTAATTTCTATCAAGCCTGGTTGGTGCCATGCGAGGCCGATACCAACTAAAGGGGCGGAATTGACATCAACATAAAGCATGGAACACACATCAGTCGGGATACCATTTAAACAAACTCTATTCAAGATAACGATCTGCTATTCAGAAACATTTATGTTTCAACAGATAGAAAGAGAAGAAACTCTAAGAATAGACTTTAATATTGCACACTCCATTCATGAAGCGAGACCTCTATTTATACACAGATAAAATAGATGTAATAGTAACATCTACAAGCTTAGGTGGCCGATGGGAGCTTACATTATTCCCTTACATTATTATTACACATCATACCCGAGTTCTCCAAAGACGAAGAGGATGCTGATTATTCTGAACAGGAATTCATCAGCAGTGAACAGTCGGATCTTAGTTTACATATTGATGGAGAGGATAATGGTGCTTCTGAGGTGTTCTGAAACGAAATTTTGGAATATCTGATGTCATGAAAGAAAAGGTCATACGGATGATCCTTTGGTTTTATACTCAAATCCTAAATAAAAACAAAGTTAAATCTGATGTAATATCGGAGTCAATGATGAGAAATCCTAAGCCTCCAAATATCCTCCCGGTTTTACTCCTAGTGTGGAAAAGAATGGTTCAAAGTCAAAGGATGATCAGGTCCAGAATATAAGTGCTAATCAGTTAAATGGTTGATAATGAGTCTGTGCATCCAGTTGAACGTGAAGATAACAGAGAAATATTTATGGTGCTAAAACTATTCTTAACATGTTTCAGAAATTCAAGATGTCTGAAATACCATACGTAAGGTGATCTATCTTAAGTGTCATGGAGAAATTTGTGAAGGTGGTGTTATAACAATGGGTGGGGGTATAATATGATGGGTGTTGCGAATGATTATTAACAAAATAATTGAATCACAAGGAGGGTTACTAGTTTAATAGATAAATTTTTTTGTCTTTAAAATGTTCGAATGGCCTCGCCCAAAAGGCTAAAAAAGATTGGGTAAAGGAGTTGTGTAATAAGAATAAAGTGAGTTTCGTGGTTTACAAGAAACTAAGATGGAGTCTATTGATTTACTTAGTGTGAGACTTTTTTGGGGTAAATGTTAAACATTGATTACGTTAATAGTGACTCTATTGGTATTTCAGAGGGATTCTTGTATATTGGGACCGCAAAAACCAAATACGATTCGTGAGGACAGTGTACGTGTCGGATTATTTGTCTTGTCGTAGGTGTGTGGATTAAATCGGGATGGATATCCTTATATGTTGTGGTTATGCGCCATCATTATGTTAGAGATAAATGGCTATAATGGGATTATCTTTCTCATGTATCGACCAATGGGCCGTGTGAGGTTTGTGATGATGGGGAGATTTTTAACGGAAGTTAGATACAAATACGACAGATTTTGAATACGAAATTTCAATGCACATGGTGCAGATATTTTTAATAATATTATTATTAACGCATGTCCTTGAAGAGGTTTCCTATTGGTGGAAAGTGCCGTATACTTTGTGCCACAAATCCGCTTCTAAAATCTGCAAGTTGGATAAGGATTCCTCGTTCGGAAAAATTTGTTAAACACATGTCCTAAAATAATAAGTGCTATACTCCTGTATAGATTCTCTGGATCATCGGCCCTATTTACTTTTCGAGAATCATATTTGATTATGGCCCCGAACCGTTTCGGGGTGTTTTTCATTCACTTTTGGTTTGATGTGGATGGTTTTGATAAATTTGTTACAGATTCTTGGAAAGATGCTCCTGTGGTAATCAAATGGCTATGCTAAACTTGTGTGGTAAGTTGACAGTTCCTCATGTAAAATCTAGAGCTTTGTATGCAGATACAGAAACAATTACCAAAGGTTCGTTACTAAATTCAAGTGAAGGAACTACGGATCATTGGATGGAATTGATTGAAAAAGGTAATGGATCGGACGAGATTGTTAATAACCGTTTGGAGATTCTTGTAATTACAGCAAGTGAAATAAGGCCCAACTTCGGAAGTAACTGCAAAAGGCTAAGATCGAAATGGTATGAAGAAGGAATAAGAATAACGAAGTTTTTTCATGGCTGCTTAACAGAAAACGTAGCCAATTAATATTCGGGGTAATAATGATAAATGGAACGTGGACTGATAATCCGAATGCAGTGAAAACAGGAATTCTTTTCAGCACTTTCGAAAAACAGGTTAGATAAACCTCCGGATCAGAATGCTCCATATTGATATGCATTTTTCGAATTCACTTTCGACTGATCAGCCAAAAACCTTGAAGTGTATGGTTATCTAAAGAAGAAGGTCAAAAGGTCTGTGTGGGATTGCGGAACAAACAAATCACCGGACTTCCAGATGGTTTACACATTTGGAGTTTATCGAACAACTTTTGGTCTACTATTAAAAACGATGTTTGTTTGAGCGATTAAGTATTCTTTTTCACAGTGTGAAATCCGAAGGGATGTAAAATCGACGTTTTTATTAAATACTTAGATCCCAAAGAAATCTCGATGCCAACATTGGTGTAAAGAATTTCGCCCTAGAAGCTTTGATTTTGGGAGTATATATAAGATTATCGCCCAAAATTTTGATTAATTCGGCTTGTTGGTGTTTCTTTGAGGATATTGTAAATGAGGTTCAATCCGGCTTTTCATATCGGAGAGACAAAGACCTTGACGGAACCCATTATCCTTAATGAGATTATGCAAGTGTCGTAAGGAAAAAACAATCCCATTAATTTCAAGTCGACTTTGAGAAAGCATACGATTCGGCTTACGATGGGATTATCCCTTGATGATATCTTGGTAAATTTGGTTTTGGTATCAAATGGAGAGGATGGATTTCATAACTGCCTTAATTCGTCTAAAGCTTAATTCTTGTCAATGGGAAGTCCTACGAGGAATCCAATTCTACAAAGGTCTAAAGCAAGGTGATCCCGCTATCCCCCTTTTTATTTATCCCTTGTAATGAAAAGCTTACATATATCCGTTTCAAACTTGTGGTGGCCGGGGCATGTTTTACTGGTATTAAGCTTAGCTCATCGCTAAATATTTCACATCTATTCTATGCGGATGATGCAATATTTCTTGGGCAATGGAATGATTCTAATATTGACACCCTTGTTCATGTGATGGAATGCTTTATCGTGTCTCTGTTCTTCGGATAAATTTGTGCAAAAGCAAATATTGGTATTCACGTGGACCGCTGACAGAATTAAGAGTGCGCTTCTAAACTTGGGTGCCTTGTTCTTCAATACTCCATTGGCTTTTATTTAGGTATGAAATTTGGTGAAAAATATGTCTAGAGTGCACAGCTTGGAAAGAAGTCATTGTTAAAACAAGTCACGTTTGTCGAATTGGAATGTTAAAAACGTTTATCTATTGGTGGTCGATAAACTCTTCTATAAATCGGTGTAGGATCGACGCGATCTTCCATATGTCTAATATAAAAGTCCTCTTCGAGTTTCTCCAGTTGCTGGGAATCCATTCGGTAGATCATTTTTCCATGGTCACGATCCTAGAAGTAAGAAAGCATCATGGGTGAATTGGAATAAGGTTCTCACAGCTAAAGAAAGAGGGGGTTTGGGGGTTTCTAGTCTTTATGTGCTTAATAGAGGCTTAATGTGCAAATGGGTTTGGCGATTTTTTGCTCATAAATCTTTGTTATGGTCTAGAGTGATTAAGGCCATTCATGGTCCTGATGGGGGTTTGATCACTGATGTAAGGAGGGGTTTTTGATCTACGTGGACTTCTATTGTGCAGGAAGTGAAGAAGTTACAGAATCAAGGTGTCAACATATTTGATTATATTCGGATCAAGATAAGAAATGGATGACAATAACTGAAGTTTTTTAGAAAAAAGAATAAAAATGGGCCAAAAAAAAATAATGAAGGCGTTCTGAAAGATGTATTCCCTCGTCTGTACGCGTTGGAGAGGCATCAGAATGTAACTATTTCACAACACGAAATGATTGATTACATTTAGTTAACTCCTTTCCGTCGGAATCCGAGAATGGTGTGGAAGAATTCAACCTCGACAATCTCTCCAGGTTTGGTTAGCACGATTACCCTCCATCTGCTATTGACAAGGTACGTTTTGGTCGCTTGAAATTCAGGTGAGTTTTCTTAAAGCTATTCGCAAGTGATTGATGCTTATTGTTTTTTCCTCCCTGATTATTCAAATCGCTTCGAATGGGTTAAATATGTGCCTCTTAAGGTGAACATCATGGCTTGGAAAATAAAAATGGATGGCCTGCCCACTAGAATGAATATATCTCGTCGCGGTATTGAAATTGACTCGATAGTTTGCCCTATTTGTAACAGTGGGGCGGAATCTTCTTGTCATATTTTTTTCCAATGTAATTTGGTTAAGATCAGTGTGGCTCGAAAATATCGTCTTGGTGAATGTGGATTACGTTGATGTTTCTTCTTAATGAGGAATGTACACTTGGTTGGGTATCTCTTAGGCTCAACAATCACAAAGCGGTGTTCGAAAGGCATCTTCTATTGTTTATGGTGTTCGGTTTGGATTTCCGTAACAAGATTCCTTTTCGAGAAGGATACTCCTTCACAGGCGAGGAATTTATGATAAACATTGTTTCTAATTCTATATTATTGGTGAAGTTTAGAATGGAAAGCCTCGTTTCAAAATGGATCGATTGGCTCAAAAACCCGTATCATTGTAATTGTCAAATTCTAGCTCCTTGCTAGTCGTTTAATAAAGCTGTTGTTCAAAAAAAAAATCTACATGACTAGGTGGTCGATTGTATGATGTGTAATAATAATGTAAGGCCCTGTCGGCCACCTATTCCTGATGTTACTATTTCATCTACTCTATCCGTGTATAAATAGAGGCCTCGCCTCATGAAAAGTGACAAAAGTTTGGGAAGTTGAGATGAGATTTGTATAGGTAGTAAGTTGTTCCTATGTCAGAAATGAAAAGTTTATTGCTGGTATAAATCATGAATGCTATGAGAAGTATGATGAAATGCTGGTAGATTCTAAATGAAATATGTAGGATTTGAAGGCTGTGAAATAGGATTCTATCCGTTGTGATATAAGGTGAGTCGTGAAAGATGAGACTACCTTGATTTATCAAAAGGCTTGAAATCTCTATGTAACAGTAGTTGGATATTCTTTATGTGAGCTTAAAACTTTGGATGAGGCCTGTTTGTGATAGGATCCTAAATCTTTATGTAAGGATGTAGCTACATAGAGATTTTAAGATAATCTTGCAAATGGGAAATGTAATTCAAGTTTTATAGATATCCATAGAGATATTACTGATTTGTGGTAGAGCTCAGATTAGTGATGATGACTGCTCAGTCAAGTAATACTGTTGTTCAGATTACTTGTTATGGAATTGTAGTTACTAATAGGTTGAGCTAGCACTAAGTGATACCATTCTTATGATGATGAGAAGTATGATGAAATGCTGGTAGATTTTAAATGAAATATGTGGGATTTGAAGGCTGTGAAATAGGATTCTATCCGTTGTGATATAAGATGAGTCGTGAAAGATGAGACTACCTTGATTTATCAAAAGGCTTGAAATCTCTATGTAACAGTAGTTGGATATTCTTTATGTGATCTTAAAACTTTGGATGGCAGTTAGTTCTTTCAGTTTGTATTGATGGTTTGCGGCTCTATCTGGGGTGTTTGGGACGTGTCCAAAATCCTTGGAAGTTGCTTTGTATTTGTATATTTTATTTGGAGTAATTCGCCTTTTTCACTAAAAAAATAAATTAGTTTATGAAGTCTGTAAATCTGTTATGCTAATTAATCTGAAAGCTTTTTGCAACTTTACACTCTCAAAGTTGAACATTTTGTACCAGCTTAATTTGTTAACTTTAGTCTACTGTAGATAGTACTAACAAAGCTTATATTAAGTCAATGTATACTACAAGAAAAATGTCTTTTAGTGACACATAGAAAGTGTCAGCAAAAGTCAAAAAAAGTGTCGGTAAATGCGTTTTTGCTTCACCTTCACTTATAAAAAGTGTCACTGAAAAGTCAGGTGGTAAAAGTATATACTGACAAAGTTTACTGACACTTAATAGTGTCAGAATAGGTTGAAACTTTTTTTGACACATTCATGTGTCACTATAGGCACCTACAAAGATTCTGTCCATATGTATATATACAATTTAGTCTGCTTTATTTATTCATAATTAACACATGAACAACTAGCAAAGGAGCTAGCATACAAGAAATCAAAATGAGATGTTTCAACCAACTATCCCAACTAACAGCGGATTTTAAACCCCTACATTACACCAAGATAAGGAACGCCTTAACATTGTCAATAATAGAGTTTCAAATCTAGGAGAAGCACAGCCATCGAATAGAATCTGATTTCTCCCCGCCCAGGAGACTCACCACATCGTGTAGAAAACTCCATCTAACGCCCATCTTAGAAATAAGAACGCATCCGATATTAAGAACCATTAATGAAGCCAAGAAGCATATAATCGGAACGAGGCTCTACCCACATTCCACCAATGCAAATACCACGATTAATCTCCTGCGCCAATATACATTGAAAAAATAAGTGATCCACATCTTCAATCACGTTTCGACACACTGGGCAGGAACTAGGGGAAACCATTACACCTCTTTTCATCAAATTAGAACATGTGGGAAGCGATTCCAAAAGAGACTTCCAGCGAATAAGTTAACTTTGATTGGTGACAACTTTGACCCACCGCGTCTCCGTAATTCGAATTAGGAAGCAGAAACTCCTCGATGAGAGATCGACATCTTTGACCGAAAAGACCCCTTCAGCCCCCATTCAAATCCCCAAACCCCACGCGATCCTCCAGCATTGGATAAAACCACAGGACACTAGGTCACCAAGAATGTGAGAAAGCTGCGAAGACTCTATACCTCCTCTTACATTCCGTCTAAAAGAAGATTCAAAAGGCCCATGTAATTTTGTGGCCACCTTGCATTCTTTATCGTTTTCAAGAGCAAACAGCCGCGGATACTCCATACATAGACGAGAATTGCCAAGCCACATGTCTTTCCAGAATCTGGTGGACGTCCCGTTTCCAACACGTAATTTACAATGTGAAATAAAGTCCATACCTTGGTGTTTAAGAGTGTCCATTTCTCGAATGATGGATTTCCACAAAGATGGATAAGTAACTGAGATATCATCCATACTCGGTCCATGGATAGCATGAATAACTCGATACCACAAAGAATTGTCACGAGAGATAAAACGCCATATCCATTTTGCTAAAAGACCTCTATTAAGGGCGTAATAGCTGGAAACTCCAAGACCTCCCTGCGATTTAGGAGCAAGGACCTTAGACCACTTAACCCAAGCAATCTTCCGCTCACCCTCACGAATACCGTTAAAGAAATTTCTGCGAATAGACTCCATGACACAGAGCACAGCCTTAGGAACCTTGTATATAGACATATTGTATATTGGCGTAGAGCCTAAGACTGATTTAATGAGCGTTAGTCGACCCCCTATAGAAAGGGTTTTGAGTTTCCAAGTAGAAAGTCTAGACTTTAGCTTGTTAACTGCTTTATTTATTCATAATTAACACATGAACAACTAGCAATTAATTACAAAACTGATACAACAATGTATTTATCTTAAGTATGAAATGGAAGTATAATGATTATCCCTATTCAAGTAACCATAACTCAGCAAAAAAAAAAAAAATAGTCAATGCTTGGTCTTCGCATTCCTCATGTCGATTAATTGTTTCCTGTAAAGATTACACAGTACAAAAACCGCTCAAATTCTTTGTGAGACCAACACCCCACACAGAAAATGGCATCGTCCTCGTAAAAACAAGTGAGAATAACGTAGTCCGTCGAATCCAAGCTTAATACCAACGAACATACCCCCGCATCGATAAGTCTAGAGAACGATAGATGAAGAGATTCCATTACCAATAATGAAGAGAAAGGACCAAAGGACTCCTTGTTTTCAGCCACGAAAAAATTGGAACTCCTTCGGCAGGACACCCATTAACAAGAACCCGACGCCTTGCTAGACAGAAGACATCCTCGAATCCATTGCGACCCCACTTAGCCACAAAGCCGAACGATTAAGAACAACCAACCAAATAATCCCATCTAACAGAGTCATATGCTTTTGCGAAATCGACCTTATAAACCATCGATTTTTGTTTTCTTTGTAGACGGCAGCGGGCAAGAAGCTCAGTAATTGATAAAATGCCCATTCCATATTTGTCGAATTAGGTAAGAAAGAGCCGTTTGTACTTCCGAAATCAAATCAGAAATACCAAAGAGAAGTCGATTACAAGAATCATCGTGACAACTTTGGTATATACATCCAAACAAGCAAATTAGGTCTATATCTCCCACTGTTTTTCGGATCTAAACACGTGTCGGAATTAGAGCAATGAAAGATGCATTACACCCCACTTGATTTGAAATAGTAATGTTCAGAAAACCAAGTGACGGCCGCACACAAATCGTTACCTACTACGTGCCAAAATTTTCGAAAGAATTCAAAAGAAAATTCGTCCGGACCAGGTGATTTATTCTCGCCACATCCCCAAACAGCCCTACGAATTTCATCATTAGAGATAGGAGAACAAAAATTATTACATATATTAAAAGGTAGTATGTTGTCTTGGTAATAGTAAGTTAATTTTGCGAAGCAATTTAATATTAAAAAAAGTATTAACGATCGTTAGTACTAATGGTCGTATGTGGTTTTTTAATAAAAAGTTTGCTGTTAAAAAAAAATGATCGTTATTACTAACGGCAGTATGTTCCTTTGGTAATCGTAAGTTACACATTTTGCGAAGCAATTTAATATTAAAAAAAGTATTAACGGTCGTTATTTAATCGTCGTTACGTAACGATCGTTAACTTTTTTCTTAAACTTTAATATTTAAAATAAAAAAATAAGACTAGCTTTGCAATGAACCGATAACTCGAGGACTATTTCCATAAATATTTTCATCAACATTTACGAAAATAACCTTTGAGGTTACCGGTCCATTTCAGAGTTAGTCCCTCACGCTCCGCGGCTGAGCGCGAGTTCCAAACCTCGTTACAATGATTTATTTGTTTGTTATACCATTTTGGGTGATATGCTGAGAAGTACTTACATGAGGTCTTAAAAAACAAAGTCGTAAGCTTATGAGTAAAGTGTACAACATTGTGGTCGTTGTAAATGAGGCGTTATACATGTAAACCAACTAGACGAGCACAGATGGCGGTTAGTTCCCGTTCGTTCTTTAAAATACAACAAGACCAAGATGGAGGATATTTCTTTGATTGATGTTAAATGTTGTTGGGGTAACTATGCTTTTGAGTATGTGTATAGTCCGGCGGTTGGTAATTCGGGTGGCCATTTTCATGTGTGTGAGAAGTCGGTCTTTTGAGAAAAATATCTACGTTTTCGATTTTTTGTTATGATGCGGGGTCTTGGTTATGTAGTGGTGTAAATCTTTTGATTGTTTGGTGTACTTGACTCTCAAGAATATGCGAAAGAAATGCTTTTGGGATTATTAGGATATGTGATTAGTAAATGGGACGGGGAGGTGAGTTTGGAGTATTTTATATGAGGTTGATTCAAGAAAGAAGTTTGCGTCGTTATTTCATGTCAAGAGAGGATGCTTTTAATAGCTTTATTTTGAAGCAACTCATCAGAGATCCACCTTGGAGGTTCGTTCTTTCACCTTGGTGTCATAGATCGCTAAGAAGATGGAGTAACGCATCGACCGGTTTTTATGGCGGAAGGCCTTGTTGGGTGGAATCCTAACTATTCGGCTTTTAAGTTGGATAGGTACCTATGGATCATAGACCCTCTTATGTTGCGTGATTCTTCCAATGATTATGGCCCTATCCCTTTTTGGATGTAACTTTATTTGGTTCGAGATTAGACGGCTTTGGAGAGATGGAATTCGTAAAGAAAGCTTGGTGTGAATGTCCCATCGGTGAGGTAACACTATGTTTCTATTGATGTATCAGGTGAAATTTCTCGCAAAACGTGAATTTCGTGAGTGGAATGGGAAGAGCCAATTAATAAGTTGTAAACAAAAGGCTTTTAAAAAAGATTCAAGACTTGGACAGTTATGTGACCACAAGGCAATGTACGGATGTTATTACTATATAAAGATGGAGATCATTAAAGGACAACTCAAGAAGGGAGATAGTGGATAATTTGGAGGTGGCGGCCAAAAAGCTACGCTAAATGGGGCGATCGAGGAGCCGAGAATACAAACGTTTTAACATGGGATTTTACCGTTCTACGTCTCCCCCCCCCCCCCACCCCCCCTCACCCACCCCCCCCCCCCCCCCACCCCCCACAACTAACGTAAATCAACTCGGGTATACGTGTGAGTCGTAAAACGATGGTATTGTGGATCGATAATCGGCTATGGTTTAAAAGGAGTTCTTGGTGCATTGTAGTCACTCGGTTCCAGCAGCCACGTCGTATTCGTCCAGTGGTCACATATAGATTGTACCTTGTACGATTGTGAAGCTGAAAAAATGAATGGAAGGTGAAATTTTCGTCCAAGAGTTATAGGCGGGCGGTGTGGATTGTGGGATTGATTCAATCTCCTGGGATGGAGGAGTACTTTTGGTTTCATTAGAAGATATTGGTCTTTAATTGAAAAAGGTTGTATGTGGCGGCGGGTAAACATTTTTTTTACTTCCGGTAATTTC
The DNA here is from genome assembly GCA_026074375.1 of Tanacetum coccineum. NCBI lineage: Eukaryota > Viridiplantae > Streptophyta > Magnoliopsida > Asterales > Asteraceae > Tanacetum > Tanacetum coccineum. The sequence continues at coordinate 67,772 of BQNB010010643.1, forward strand.
CTAAAGGTTGTTACAATGCGTCGTTTAGTGCTTTGATCCCTAAGATTCCGGAATGCTAAATTGGTTAAGGGGACTTTCGTCCATTAGTCTTATAGGAGCTTATATACAAATTATTGCGAAAATTTTGGTATTGGTTGTTGGTGTGTTGGGCTGACTTATTTATTGAGGGACAATGGGCTTTTGTGGCTGATAGACAGAAATTAGACGTTCGCCCTTCTAACGAGGTTCTTCAATGGTGTAAAGCGAAAAAAAACAAACGTTTATTTTCAAGATTGATTTTTGAAAAGCTTGAGATTCGTTCGTTGGGATCTTTCTTAGGAGAGTTTAAATGTTTTGGATTTGGTGATTAATGGGTGTGGTTGAGTTAAAGAATGCCTTCGATCTTTCTCGTGGTTCGGTTTTAGTAAATGGAAGTACGACGGAGGACATTTCATAAATTTTTAAATTAAAGGCTTAATAAACATCGGTGATCGTTACTATCCTTTCCCTTTGTATATAGGTTATGGAGAGTTCTTCATTTGTCCTTTAAAGAGTGAGGGATGCGGGTATGTTTAAGGTATCAAGATTAACTCTTCTATGACTTTATCTCATATGTTTTATGCGGACGATGCTATATTCATGGGTCAATGGAGTAAGCGGAATATTGATACTTTAATGTATATGTTAAAGTGTTTTGATCGGGCTTCGGGTTTAGTCTTAATCTTTGTACAAGTTACAATATGGGGTTAGCGGTTTCGATAGAGAAGGTCGATGAAGTTACTAGACATATTGGTTGTGGCATTCTTAATACTACCGTATTCTTTTTCTTGGCCTGAAAGTCGGGGGATGTCAAGTCAAGATTAATTCACTGGATAGAGGTTACGCACAAATGTGATGACTTTTAAATGGACGATGAAATTTGTCTCTTGGAGGTAGGTCACTTCTTAAGCGGTTTTGGCTTATGCCTTTTTTATCATTTGTTAATTTTACAGGTTCCTACGTTGGTTTCTTACAAGTATGGAATCAATCGGGTGTCTTTTTTAAATGGCAATGATTTGATAGTAAAAGGTCAATTTGGGTTTGTGGAATAAAGTTTGAGTCACAGGAGAATAAGGAGGTCTAGGTGTATCTTGTTTATTTCGCCGCTTAATACGAGCGTTTATGTTTAAATGGGTTTGGCGATCATTTTTTTAATCAAAGTGACTCGTTATGGGTTAGGGTCATTCATGTATACATGGCGTTGATGGTTAGGCTGTAGAAGTGGGATGTCGGACTAGTCGTTTGGTGGATAGTTATTAAAGATATGGATCGGTTTGTACTCTGGAATTGATCTTAGGTTGATGATAAGAAGATAGGGAATGGGTCGAATTTCTTCTTTTTGCGCTAGGATCGGTGGAGGGGCGGGCAGCGATTGAAAGAGGTTTTTCCACGATTTATGCGCTTGAGGTAAAAACCCAAAACACATTTCGTCGCTTTCCAATTTGAGAGACTTCTTTATCTTCCTCTTTGCGTGGATGGCGTTAGTGCTTATTGAATTTCGAACTGTGGGATAATTTTTGGACAGTTTGGAGGAGTGATGTTACGTCCATCGGAGGGATAGCGTGGTTCGTGGGCTTTAAATGGGTGGGGGAATTTTCAGTTGCTTCGGCGCGCAGGTTACTTGACAAAAATAGATTACGATTTTCTTCCCTCAACCCCAGTGGATTAAAGAAGTGACAATACAAGTTCATGTTCACGATTTGGAGGTGCGTAAAAGATGGTTTACGACTCGGTGGAATTTAGTAGAGGTATAGATAATCATTTTTATTCTATGTACCCTCTATGCGCAGACGGTGTTGAATTTCGAAAATTTTGTTCTTTATGTAGTGATGTTAGAGCTCTTTTTCGGGGGTTTGTAATTGGTGGGATGTGGTTAACATGGAGCTTTGATTTTGTGATGACGTGGATATTTTCTTGGAGAATAATTAGGCTGCTTTACGCATAAACGATTATTAAGAAGGGGTGTGTTAAGGTCTTCTGGTAGGTACATTTGTTGGATTATCGGAATAAGAATGTTTTAGGCGTGTTCTTCTTCCAAGGCGACTATTTTTGTGATCTAGTGCTCTCGTCTTTTTTTGGTGTACGGTTATAGATGTAAGCTTATAAGTTTAGTTGGGTGGTTTGGTAAAAAATCATCTCTTGTGCTCCTTGCTAATGTTTAGCGTCTGCTATTGTTTTCTTTTAATAAAAATTCGCCGTTCTAAAAAAAAAAAAAAAAATACAACAAGACAGATTCACGAAATCGAATACTCACGTGGACAAGATTTTCTACTGAATGTTTAAATACTTAAGTGGTTCTCATATCTTATTTCTTTTTACCCAATATCCAATTCAAAGGTGTTTTTCTATATTCGTAGTAATAGAAATAGATAGATATGTGCTATATATATCGTGGAACATAAGCTAGTTTCATTCTATCTTTTTTACTGTATTAGACTGGGTATTATACTATATCTTGGATCATTTTTAAAGTTAATATCAAAAGTTCAGATGCATACTAGCAGCTTGAGGCATTACCCTTTAGAGAAAACTATTTACGCCATCTAGCAATTAATTTATGAATCATTCTATCCATTTTTCCTGTACCACAAATGAAAATAAAATATTAATCATGATCAATTTGATTTTCACAGTCATGCGTTCTGGAAAAGGTTTAAGTTTATACACCAACAAATGTTTATTCTGAAATCTGGAAAATGTGTGATGAAGTGCAAGTTTGTTGGAAAGTGACAAGAAATAAAAAATGTGTCGAGGGAAAAGTGATGGGGGTGTTACACCTAAACGTCCGTAAAATGGTGTATTTAATTATGGGTTTTGCTAAACTCTGCCCACTAGACAGAGTTTAATGTGTAGTTAATAAATATAAACTTTCTTAATTTACTAGAAAATGCATTAAATACACATTAAATGAACTTATAAATTATATTATAATTAATCAGAAAATGTATTTAATAAACATTAAATAAATTAAAACATTGACTAATCCATGCCCAGTGGGGGCAGAGATTAGCAAAACCATTTAATTATTACCTCCATCTCAAAATTATTGTCTATCTTTTTTTTCATGTCTTAAAATTATTGTCCACTACTAAAAATACTAGTTGTAGTTGTAACTTTACAATATTGCCCTTAATAAAAATTGATATTTACAAACTAAAAGAACACATTAATTAATTGTCAAAGGGTAAAACTGTCTTTTATTTGACTTTCATAGAAACCAAAGCAATAATTAATGCATTTTTCTTAAACTGTGTATTTCTTATATGTGGCCAATAATTTTGAGACGGATAGAGTATTTAATAATTTTAACACAAACACTTTTGTTTCTTGTCGAAATCCATTCTTCAAATTAAATACTACTCATTTCGTCTAACAATAATTGTTAACAGATAAAAAACATATAGTTAAAAATAAATATAATCTTTACAACTTTTTTTTAGTTTTTACAAAATGACAAGTTTATTTTTAACTAATTAATTTTTTTTTAATGTTTGTAATAATAACACCAAGAGGTAATAAAGATAACTCGAACTACATATCATATCTATTTTTAAAAGTGAACAATATATGGTTGTGTAATTGTATACTTGGGGTTACGAGTTTAGAGGGGTATGCCATTTACATATTTTGCAAAAATTCAAAGATAAAATAGACTAGTTATAGTAATTTTGTTTTCAATTAAAATAAAACAAATTCACTGATGTGTTCGGTAAGTTGCAAGTTTTAAATTTATAGTCACGCTTACCTATTCTACTAGCAACACATACGAGCAGGTATACTTATCTGATTATAGCAAAGGTGGGTAAGTCGAGGTCGTCCCAAGAGATTTGTCAATAAGTGAATCTATGTAACGTAACAAGTAAATTGGGAGTCATAATCCTAAATACCATACAAATCGAGAATAACAAGCAATATCAATTAAATAGAAAACAAATACTTGTGTGGAAATAAGTCATCTTTCATAATAGAGTGTTTGACGTGTTTGGTTAAAACAACATGAGTGATGCACAAATCGAGTTATACGAATTCTAATTCAATGATAATATCATGAAAAACGCATATGTATTGGTTTGTAATAGTGAACCCTTTCGCCCTATAAACACAATAAAAACCAACTTATTTTTTTAACGACAGAAGATAATTATATAAATTAAATGTTACTAGCAAGGCGCTAGAAGCTAGAAACCTACAAATATAATACTAGAAATAGCAAAAAACCTATACTGGCATCTTCCCAAGGCTTTAACTGCGAGCCACCGGTTTTCACTCCGGAGCGTTTGTTATGCAACCCCAAACAAGCCTCGGCGTACACGAGAGGATAAAAAACCAACGTCATCCTAAACCATTACTCGAGAGGATAAAACCAATTTTATTAAGTATCATTTGTGTGAGATATGATTTATCAAAGTTGTTCCTACGAGTCCGTTTGGCCTATACTCGTGTTTGTATCATTATAAGCCTGTTTAACAAGTTTACGTGATAATCGTCAATTACCAAGAACCATAATCATCCGCGACCTATAGATCTGGTTATATTTTATCAACACTTCAATTAGACACATTTTTATTTAAACAAACTCATGAGATGAATAATAATTTCATACATACTAATTATCCAAACACTCCATATTAAGGATTACATCATTTCACACAAGTATAACCAAACTATTCCATAGCAAATTTTATTTCTAAACACAAATCATAAACATAACATTTAGAGTTCGTCATAATTAAAATAACAAGATTATACCTATGATTACAAGAAAAACAAGTATATGAAGTAATAGCACTTCAAACGCTTCCAATCAACTAGTTATGCCTTCAACCACCACAAAAATGAGTACAAAGAGCTTCTTTCCTTCTACTAGCACCATTCTAAAAATGGCAGAGGTTTTCAAGCGTTTTGGGATAGAGATTTTGTGAGAATTTTTTCTTAGGGTGTAAAGGAAAACTTCATATGTTGTTTATAACCTAAGGCCTTGATATATAGGCTTAAAGATACTTCATGGACGAGTAAAAACGTCCTCCGGGAGTAAAGGACTGGAAATGATCAGCATCCCATGATTACAAGTCTTAAACACTCCATTAAGTGACTAAGATCTCTTTTATGTTTTAACGATGACAAATAAACGTCCGCAACACTTAAAATAACAAACGACAATAAAAATCTGTACAACCGGTTAAGTGCCTCAGGCGCACTGGTTACGCGCCCGCATGTGACCAGCGCACCACATTCAAATTCTGTTTTTAAGGAATTTTGCTAGCCGACTTTCTCTTACCCGTCACATGTGGATCTTTCAATAAAGGTATGTACATGATACTTGGGCAATTAGAAACATTTGAAACGAGGTTTAGACTTAAAGAGGAGATAAAATAAGTCCTCCAGTTTTTCAACTAAACGCCAACTTATTTTCTTTATCAAACGCCTCTAGCCAAGGCCAAAACTTTTTTTCTAAACCTAGTATAATCATATTATCAACATACCATCAAACGAAAGTATTCATTTGACCTTAATTCAGATTTATGTTGTCTCTAATCACGTAACGGGTTTTACTCCCTTATTGGTCAAACTAAGTCAAATGTCACTTTGCGTAAATGCATCATTTCTCTTTACGGGATGTGCTTTACTTGAGATGCAAAGCACTTAGCTTGTTTGCATCAAGATGATTAGTGATCATATCAATTGTTGATAATCATGGATTGAGTCTTAATGACTATATGAGTTTGTGGTAATTGAAGGTTAATTATGCTTTGATCTTTCTTACCTTCACACATGTAAAGTGTTTTACAAACTCCCACATTCCTCTATATTTTTCACACATCAGGTACACCTCACTTCTCACTTCAACATTACTTAATCATTTGTTAAACCTCATTTCTCAACAAATGACTATTCTTGCCTTTTCACACAGTCTAAACATTCTTTCTCATTTCTCGAATCATTCCTTAATCATCATTGCCCAATTATTTTCTTCCTTAATGGCAATATAATTAACCATATAATCAGTTCTTTGATTATCTTCATCTCCGTCATTATCTTCAACCTTATACCTTCACCACTTAAACCTTTCTCATCTTATCCTCATATGTGACAACTCACATTCTCTTACACAATTTACTCTCTTGTAGTTTTTGTTCCTCACATTCCCTACACAAGCTTCTATGTGTCACATCACAACATTCTCCTTACTCACATACATTCAATTTTAAATTTTAAGAAACACACACACACATACTCAAAACTTCTTATATACTCTTTACTCACTCACACACTTTCTATTTTGAAATTCAAATCTCACACACTTCACCACACTCTCTTTATACACTTTGCCAACTCACCTCTTTATCCTAACATTCAAATTTCAAATTTGAATTTGATATATAGGCTCTAAACCATCACATCATGTCAACTCACATACAACTCACACACAACTCACTTCTTAAAGTTTGAATTTAAAATTCAAATTTTCCCCCTCATAACATCCATTATTTCTCTTCAAGTTTGGAATATTATTTGGCATATTCTTTCTCTCTTAACCATGCCAACTCACGCACTCAACCATAGTTAGTTTCTAACTAATCCAATTACACATGAGGAATAACAAGCATACCCTTTGCCCAATGGTTCCTTTCTATATCATTTGTGGAACCGTAGAGGGGGGTGAATACGGTTTTCTTGATTTCTTTGAAGTTTATAAAACTTCAAGTCTCGAAAGAGCCGATTGGTGTGATGATCTACTTAGAATCAATAAGTAGATAGAGATAGAGAGAGAGAAAGACACGACGATATATACTAGTTTAGGAAGGTGGGTTTAGTCCTTTCGTACGTCTAGTTGCGAATCCACGACTCCGATACTATACTAGTATAATCCTTATGGTGGACTAAAAACCGTATTACAATTTAACTTCACCGATATGCACAAAGATCGACGCTCACAAAGAAGAGTTACTACCTATGGTATTCCGCCCTCGGAATCCACCCCTAATAACCCGTGATTCGACTTAACCCTATAACTCTAAAGACTTCCCCTTGGAAGCTTACCAAACCATAACTAGATCTCCAATGATCTAGGCTTGAGCCCACAGATAAAAGACTTCCCTTACAACTCGATTGAATGAAAAGATAGATTGATAGACCAAGTCCTAACCTAGCCTAGAGACTTGATTCTAAAGAAAGAGTATGAGAAAGAAGACCCTTGAAAAAACACACAAATATGGATTAGGTACTTGTGTGGCTCTCTTGCGGAGATGTGTTCACTTCAATAGAATGATAGATGAGAAGTTTGGAACACTTAAATTTTAGACTTAAGAGGATTAGAGAAGAGAAAAGAGAGGAAAGAATGTTTGCAAGAGGTGAGGAATACAAAGGCCAAGCGTGGGTATTTATAGGCCAAAATCCCAAATGTTGTAAAAATATTTCGCGAGTGGCGCGCCGCGCCAGATTCTCGAAATGTTTTCTTCAAGATTTTGGCGTTTTAAATACCCCACTTGTTAAACCACCAATTGTACTTCACGCTATGGCCTTTCAATCATTCTTACACTCAAGGTCAACCAACTTAAATAGCCATTTGATAAAAACGTTTGTGAAGTATTTAAAAGCCTTTTGCTTATTCGATATTGTAAAGAGAGAAAATAATTATCGGAAATGGTATTTTGGATATTTCTCAAAGTGTAACTAGATTAGTCGGGATCCAACTAAAGGTTTAAAGAAGCTAGTTAGGGTACAAGAGAATTTTCTTGAAATTTTCTTAACTTAGAGAGAAAAGGGGGGAAAGATTTAAAATTTGAATTTCAAATTCATTTAGGCACATGTTGGATAAGAGAAAATGAGTTGTGAATGAGTTTTCATGACTTGGCAAGATGTGATAGAAAAGAGCCTCTTGATCTTAGTTTGAAATAAAGGGTGGGGATGTGAATAGGAGAGGTACGTTGGATAGGTGAAGTGGCAAGATCAAGGGTGATAAGAGAGGTGTATTTGTTTGGTGAGTGAGATGTGTTTGTTTGTGAGAGGGAAGTGTGTTTATGATGTGTCGTTGTGTGTAGGTAATTTATTTATTAAGTTTTACTATTTATATTTTACCGATTTTACCTATTAACTAACACTAACGGGCAGTGTACCCGATCAATTGTAGGTTCGTTGGTAAGTAGGGTGTCGATCACTAAGAGTGAGCGTTAATACCTAATCTATCAATATTTTAGTTTTCTATGTTAGTCCTAATTAATTCTAATTAAACCTAAACTAACGTAAAAGCGGGGTTTTTAGCCTGAGAGACTGGCACGAGTTTTGGTTTAATCTAAACTAAATAAGACAATTAACATACACAAGCAGATAAACAAACAATAAAGAAGCGGTCAAGCACTAATGTAAGGAAAACGTATTAACCAAGTTTAATTAAATAAGATGTATGAATTGTTCATCCGTGCAATGATTGTACTACATTCGTTGGTATTTAAATCATTCCTAAGCTAGGTGGCACTTCTCCCTAAACTCTAGGTTTATATTACGATTAATCATGCCATAATTAACCAAACCCGCATAAAGCTTACACCGTTAATTATAATCTATCTAGGTGACAATATTGGTATTGATATTGGAACCTAGCTCATCGAGGCTTTACCAACTTATGCCCAATTGTTATCTATATGTTGGTAGTCTATGGTCCAAGTTCCTACCAAAGGCAGAAACAAGGGCATAAATTTGTAGTCCTATTAATCCAGAGTCACACAGATAAGCTATATGTAGTATTTATCCCAGACTTTAGTCTACGCCTCACATAACAATTAAGTTACAACACTTCCTTTATAATCCTAGATCCAGTTGAATGATAAATTAAAACATAATCAAGCGATAAACGGGTATGAAGTGAAAAACATAATTAACATGCAACGAAAGAGTAAACAATCGACATAAATAAATCAAAATATCAAATTATCATTAACATGGCTAATACTTATAGGTATTAGCCCATGGTGATTGTAATCATACACAATATCATAGACGAACGATTAAATTAAAGAAAACGTTACGCTAACCGAACGTGTATAGCGAAGTATAATGATTACAAGAGTTTTCCTATTAAATTGAGGTTCTTACAGGACCTTCTTGGCTTCTAAAATCGTTTGAGAATCGTACTTGGTGGTTAAAAGCTTGTTTGCATATTGAAAACCGAATTTTAGGATTTCTATTTATAAGTCTGGAAATCAGGTCGATACGCCGTGTTAGAGGGGTCTGACATGGCGTATTGAGATCACTTGGCGTGGGCTCCATGATTATTATATTCTGAAATATTCATAAACCGCCACTGAATACGGCGTATAGGCTCTTCTGGATACGGCGTAATGGTTTTAAAACGTGCTTCTCTTGTTAGTTGACCAAAGTATCATATACGACGTATCTGCTGATGTGTATACGACGTATTCTTTAAAGTTAGGCAATGGTCTTGAGTTCGTCAAAGTCTTGGGATACGACGTATCTGTCTAGAATGATACGACATATTGGTGTCAAAATCAGTAGACTTCTTGAATCTCTTCGTTTATGCTCCAAATCACGTTCTTTTATCCATCTTTCGCCAAATGCTCGATAATAACTGAGATTCATACAAATAAGCGATTAAGTATCAAATCTTATATAAACAATATAAAACGAGCAATATAAATAGGATAAATGATGCCAATAATATGAAGTTATTTGATGTCATCAAATATCCCCCACTTGAATCCTACTTGTCCTCAAGTAGACTTTTGATTTAATCTTATGAAAATGTATCCCAAACGAATGTCTAGGATTTTTCCTTTAAGCGTTTTATACAATCACTAGCGCACAACTAAACACCTCACGAAATAGGAAACGAAATCACTCAAATCACTCAACTAATCTATGTGGTAACATTTAGTAGTTCTCTCAATTTCTCGGTTGTGACGAGTATTCTATCATAAGCTTGGCAAGGATACACATCTCCACCAATAAAGCTAAGGAGTGACTAGTCTAAAAAGGTAAATTGGGTGAATATGATAAGGCTTAAGGGTTGATCATTCTTTTTAATATCTATCGATACCAATATTCCAGAAAATGCGACAAAACCACAAATGCACGCCCAAATCCATGACCGCGACAATTGTGATTGCTCACTGCTTAACTCGAATAAGCTAAAGAATAGGATTAAGTAATTTTTCTCAATAGTATTACACCAACAAGAACGAAAAAACCACACATACATATTCAAATCCATGAATGAGACATATATGATTGCTCACTCCCTCATTTGAGTAAACCAAAGGTTAGGATGAAGAACGATATAGGGTAGGGATTAGGCATGGGAAATATTTATAATTGGTGTAAAATAAAATAACTAAACAAATAGATTAAGTCCAACCAATAAACAAAAACGTTGCTAGCTACTTTCCCGACCACAACCTTGAAAAAGACACAAATCACTGACTAACTCACGCTTTAACATGGAAAACTCATGCTTTGTTTGGTAGACACGAATTAGACTCAAAGATGTCTTAATCATCCATAAAACAAACCTAGTCGGCGTTCCCATAACAACCAACTCCCGATCATCCATAATATAGTACAACAATAGTGGAGATATCTACCACTTGATACAAAAATACATAGTTGGTTAATTTTGCGACCAATTTTAAATAATATACAACAATACTTTACATCGTTGGTTTATAACACGTACCAATGATTAGTCGATCATCTTATAAAAAATAAAATCGGTTAAGTTTAGATGAACTGATTATCTCACAATCCTCTTCTTTTTTTCCCTCTTACATTTTTTTGTATTTTTCTCTTTTTTCGATAATAAAAGTGTAAAATTTCACCACTTCACGATCATAATAAATCTAGATAATATTTTCATAACGCTCATGGCTCAAAAATAAAAATAAAAGTGAAAATAATAAACACACGAAAAATAAAAGAAACTACTTTCACATTCCCATTCCATTGTGCAATTCCCGACCTAACCAAAGATAAGAAATACGCACACGAACACAAGGAATACATACTTTTACACAAAAGCAACTAGCAACCAACCGCGCACTTAATCTATAGGGTAGGCTAAAGTGTAAAGGTGTAACGAAACATATTTTAGTGGTGTAAAAAATGAAAGGAATGGCTTAGAAGGTTTTTCTAGGGGCATCTTACTCTAAAAATGAGAGTAAACAAGGGGTTTTATACGGGGGTTAACTAACCAGTGTAGTTAGTTAATAACACATAATTTTTGTAAACGGAATAGGCTTTTTGGTTTAATCCTAGAAATTTTACCAATCTAGACAACTTACCTCAATTATAAAAATAATACTCATTATGGTGGTCTTGAATAGTATACCAAATCAAGTTCTAAAGTTTACTACAATCACCGACACACTCATATATTTGTAGAATTTTGGGTAAAATGGGAGAAACGGAATATACTTAATCCTCACAATACAGAAATAAGGGTTATGTGTGCAGGTCATGCAACTAATAATCTTACAAAAACATGCTAATGTTTTTTAAAATTTAGGCATATATTAGGCATATTCTTGTAAAAATAAGGACAAGTAGCGTTCTAATGCTCCTTTCCCCGCTTGAGATATACAACGCCCATGTTGTATAAATATAAAATGAAATATAGGAAATATAAAAAATTAGAATGAAAAACTCCCCTGGGATTTGCTCGGTATGATCCTCCATGTAGAGTTTATGAGCAACATTTTGTGTTGTGTAGCGAAAAGCGTCTGGATACCAACATGCACAACACACATAAGATTCTAGATTATATGCATACCACCACTTTCTTCATTTGTGATTTGTACTTCTCTGTTTTAAAATAAGAAAAATCACAGCAATTGTATCTCCTAATAAACGTCGGTTAGAATAAGAAAAATAAAAACGATAACTATACAGGACAGTAGATATGCCATATCAATTGTATTAGATACGCCGTATTGAATCCTGTAAGAAAAATAAACCAATATGGGTCAGAGTTCTAATACGCCGCATTCAGAATTCTGAATACGCCGTATTGACTAGTCTGGCAATAAAGTTCCAAAAGTACTGAAAAATAAAAAGATAGAATGTCCAGGTTATTCAATACGCCGTATCCATGGGGTTGGATACGCCGTATCGACATACTGGACAGACAGACTCTATATGAAAATCAAAATTACATTTCGGGTCCTCTCCCGGCAAGCACTTTTGTTTATTGAAGAGTCTTTAAGTTAGACTCCCTTCAGCTTTAGTCCATCTCATGCACGCTCACGTGTCCATGTGTGAGCCATTCAAACATTTTCTCGTGCGTAAGTTTATGAAATGTTTCTAACATTCTTGGATACCGACACAATCATAAACGGAAATGGAAGTCCTTGGAATATCCACACCATAAATGTTTGCTGAACTTATTGCCAGCTGACTCCATTAACCTATCTTTCAAGAAAAATTCAAACAAGTCATATCATTTCTGTAATATACTAAAATAATAATAAGTATCATATCCAAATACACCACCATTTAAACAAAATATGGATAATAAATGTTCACAAGAAGCAAAAGCACAGAATGTCTAATCTGTCAGGGCAATCATGTATCAGGATAGGGCTGAGGCTGCTGAGTTGAGGTACTAGCACCATCGGTCCTTTGCCTGAATCTGCGTCGCTCAAGCTGTAAGTGCATGTCAGGAACGATCATACCATCCTATCCACCATCCATGCTGAGTAGTTGGCATGCTCGCTCATCATCCCCTCTAACATCTGACGTTGCTCTCCGAGGCCCTGGCTCAATGATGTACGGTTGTCGTAGGACTTCTACACGAAGTTTTACAACTCCCTAGGCAGTGCACCTAACCGTTGTAGTGTAGTAAAGGCAAGACACGGGGGTTGTTATCGTTCTCTAGGGGAATAGGCGTCAGTAAAAGTCCTAATTGAATATAGCTAAGAACTAGAGGTTGAGAGAAGATTATTCTTGGGTTTTATATTTTATGAAAGCAATTTAAATCTCGAGTTTTGAAGAGGGTTTGTTTTAAACTAATAATTAAAACTAAATTAAACTAACTAAGATTAGGGGAATTCGTATGATGAGAGAATAGTGTTTACTTAATCATGTATGATCCTTGGTAGCTTCTCCTAATTCTATTGCCTTATCACACTTGTGATGTATATGTAGGTACTATTCTAATGCATGGCGAAGTACATGAAAATGCCATCTACGAAATAACTAACTAAAGCAACGCACAAGTAAGGTAGTATGACGATTATTACAAGGCCCCTAGTTTAGATAAACGCGTTTGTATTAATACCTAAAGGGGATCATCCACACACGGTTAAGGTAGTATGAAGACTATTACCGATGGAATCCTTTCTACACAATCATGTCTTCCAAGATCTTACGATAGGGGACTAAACATGCACACACATCGACAAGAGGCAACAAAGTTAAGATCTACATACCAATTCACATACAATCATAAGCAAACACTTAAAAGATCTAGCCTAGCATGTTCAAGATAGAAGAAGCACAATTATATATCAAACAATAAGACATATTGAAAGATAAGAATAAAATGAAATTTCATCAATGATCATCAAGCAATTAGGGATAGTATAGAAGGGTTGGGAAACCCTAAAATACTCCCAAAGTCTAGTACAACTCGTTCTCCCACGAACTAAACCCTAATTTCTTCTATCAAAAGTGTATATGAGAAGCGTAGAATTGAGTTGGTATATATAGAACTCAGGCCGTGACGGCGTCGCCATTTTCCAGACGCCGTCGCCAAGCTAGGGTTTCTTTGGGTCTTCAAACTTGACGGCTGATCCAGACGCTGTCTCCATGATTCAGATGGTGTCCCACTTGAGTCCCGACGCGGTCAGGATTATCCAGACAGCGTCTTCAGAGTCTGGTCTTGAATCTTTCATCAATCTTCACACCCGTTAGCTACCATGTCCGTTTTCTTCCCAAATTGAGTCCAAATCATGTGTATTTCCACCAAATGTCTTCCAAATGCTAAAACTACAAAAAGAAATGTTTGAGCACATATTTAAGACATTTTTGCATGATTATAAGGGTAAAATGACCCCGAAAAAGTGTATAAAATTACACCTCATCACTTAACCGCTGCACCTACTCCTTAACTCTCTACAATCTTTGTGCTATAGTCCTAGGAGCTATAGCAATTGCCTGAGGTATCTGTGGTGCCTACTGAGGTGCTGGATCAGGATGATCATCCTCTGGACCCACAGGAGCATCCTAAGGAGCCTCAGGATCAATCTCAACAGCTCTACCTGCAGCTCCAACCTGCTGCCTCTGTGGACCTACAACAACCCAGGCGACTATATCTATAAGTCTCTCACATATCCTCAGTCTGGTCAACTCCTCTGGATCAGTAGTGGGTAACTCGCAAACCTTAACAGTTAGAGTCTGAAGGCTCTGCTCCATAATCACCACAAAGTGTATCCCCAGGTGTGCAATAAACTGATCACCAAACATTTGAGCCCCTACCTTTCTCCCACAGGCATGTCTAAACAAATATTGTGCAAGCAAATAAGGGACATTCACCACCATCCCCTCATCCATGTTGTAAAGAAAGAAAAGGTCAGTAGTAGTCACCTTCTCAGGTGCCTGACCCCTGCTAGAGATAGTGAAGGCAATCAACCGATGACAGAGCCTCTTCAAAGGCTCTCTGATCAATGTCTATGAAGGTGATGAACCCAGAAAGTCACCCCTAAAAGAAATCCTAGTCCAGTAATCAGCCAACTCTACCTTAGAGTCAATCACTCTCAAACCAGCCTACCAGTAGGCTCTAAACCCATCGGTCTCCATCTCCTCCACGGTGTGTAAACCCAGAATAGAAATAAACTGCCTACAACTCAACTGCAGTCTAAGCCCTCATAACTGAAACTGGAAAGTATCAGCTGTGTCGAGATCAAGAATACCCTCTATAAACCGAAGCGTGCTAAAGAACTTCAAAATGATCTCCCTAACCAACGATCCACGAATACCCAACAACTCGCTCAATACAAAAGTAGAGAACAAAACCTCGCCATCAACATCCTTATGTTGCATCCTCAGCCTCTCAGTAATATCTAAATCACCATCCTCAATCTCGGCCAACCTAGCAATAATCCAAAGTCTGTGCCCGATGTATCTTCTGATAGTAAATCTTACCCAATCGGGTCTTAAAATCCATCTGCTCTTCCTCAGTACACCCTTGAGTGTTAAACCGAAGCCACTCATATCTCTTATTTCTAGGAGGTAGTGCCATATCATACTTAGCAGTTCTCCGGTTATACATTTGACCGTTTCTAAGAGCTTTCTTAGTTTCATATCGAACATATTCTTCCATAGTAATATATGGGTCGTCCATTTCCTATAAAAATTTTTTGCTAGGAACACAGATAAAATGGTCAAACAGATAGATAAAATAAATGATAAAACTGTTGCTATATCAGACGATCGATACGCTGTATTCAGTAGAATGAATACGATGTATTAATGTTTGATGTCGAATACGCTGTATTGATTTAGAAAAGTGATACGCCATATTCAAAGAGATGAATACGGCATATCAGGTATTCGAACAGAAGAAAAACAACAGGTAAAAATAATACAGAAAAACAAATAAAAAACAAACACACAAAACAATTAAAACATAATATAACAACTAATAAAAAAACTAAGCTAAAAACAATAAA
>BQNB010010644.1:0-83467 GCA_026074375.1 Tanacetum coccineum
CTCATCTAAACCTTTCTGTAATACTGCAAATTCATCTATAGCCTCCTTTTGAGCTGCCAGTATCCTATCCTTGATACTCGACTGAAGGATCGTATTCATAGCTCTAACTCTCTTAGGCTTTACCCTTTCCTTCCTACTTAGGGCATCAGCCACTACATTCGCCTTACCAGGATGGTATCGAATTTCACAATCATAATCACTAAACAACTCTATCCAGCGACGTTGTCGCATATTTAACTCTTTCTGACTAAAGATATGCTGAAGACTCTTATGATCCGTATAGATGACACTCTTTGTCCCATACAGGTAATGTCTCCAGATATTAAGTGCAAACACAACCGCACCCAACTCCAAATCATGGGTAGCATAATTCTTCTCATGAATTTTCAACTACCTAGACGCATAGGCTATCACTTTACCTTTTTGCACTAACACACAACCTAGTCCTATCTCGGACGCATCACAATATACCACAAAGTCTTCCGGTCCATCGAGGAGAGCTAAAACAGACGCATTACACAACTTATCCTTCAAGGTCTGAAATGCGTTCCTCACCCCAATCGAAAGTCTTACACTTCTGAGTCAAGATAGTAAGAGACTTAGCTATCTTAGAAAAGTTCTTAATGAACCTACGGTAATACCCAGCCAATCCTAAGAACGAACGAACCTCAGTCGGAGTTCTAGAGGCTTTCCAATCCTTAACAGCTTCAATCTTACTAGGGTCTACATGAATTCCCTTACCATTTATCCCAAGAAACTGTACTTCTCTTTGCCAGAATTCACAGAAAACTTAGCATACAGTTTCTCCTTTTTGAGCAATCCCAAGGCTAACCTTAAGTGTTTTATATGCTCCTCTTGAGTCTTATAGTAGATTAAGATATCGTCTATAAACACTATCACAAACTTATCAAGACAAGGCCTACAAACTCTATTCATCAAATCCATAAATACTGCCGGTACGTTAGTCAGACCAAAAAGGCATTACCGTGAACTCGAAATGTCCATAGCAAGTTCTAAACACAGTCTTTGGAATGTCATCCTTATGCACTCTCAGCTGATGGTATCCAGACCTAAGATCTATCTTCGAGAAAAACTACGACCCTTGCAGTTGATCAAATAGATCATCAATTCTAGGAAGTGGATAACGATTCTTAACAGTCAACTTGTTCAATTCTCTATAATCAATACACGTCCTAAAAGAACCATCCTTTTTCTTAACGAACAATATCGGCGCTCCCTAAAGTAATGAACTTGGTCGAATGAAACCTTTGTCTTGGAGTTCCTTGAGTTGTCCCGACAACTCCTCCAATTCAGAAAGTGCCAAACGATAAGGAGACTTTGCTACCGGCGTTGCTCCAGGGGTTAACTCAATTTGAAACTTAATTTCCCGAATAGGCGGTAATCCAGATAGATCATCAGGGAAAACCTTAGGAAAATCTCTAACCACAACAATCTTTTCTTGTTTTTTATCACCAGCCTTAGCACCCATCAAAAATCTCGCTTTCTCTTCTGGTATCTCTCCTAATACTCTAAGTACCTTGCCATCCGGTAGTGGTATCCTCAATACTTTCTCATGGCAGCTTATTTTAGCCTTATAATTGGAAAACCAGTCCATACCTATAATCATATCAAAATTCTATGCCCAAAAGGTATCAAATCGATGTTAAAGACATGACCCTTGATTTCTAATTTGCAACCCTTAATAACCTTATCAATCTCTACCAGATGCCCGCTAGCTATCTCAATCTCATATCTGAAACCTAAGTCGCTGGGCTCTAAGCCTAACAGAGGTATAAAAGTAGTGGAAACAAAACTATAAATACCAAACTATAGTCGCACCACAGAGTCAAATTAGTAGTGTCACAATGATCGTTCAAAGTAAACGTACCCGTGACAGATGTTTGGATCCTGGCGAGCCTTTCCTCTGCTCCCAACATGATGTGCCCTTACCCCTAGTCTGGATTCTTTGGTTTCCCACACCTAGACCCATCGTTATTAGCAGCAACTTGATTTGGACGATTTCCTTCTGGTTCTTGTGCTCTATTCAATCCTAGGGCAAGCTGACCTGATAGGTCGGTACTCAATACCTACAAAACTCAATACATCTCTAAAAAACAGTCAACTGGTTTTCTAGCATTGACAGATTTACATTCCTCGGCACGCCTCTACAATCCTTTGCCAAATGACCCGGGCGGTTACAGTTGAAGCATGTGCGACAAATCCCTCCGGGTGCATGGTAGGAGTTGCAGGTGGTACACTTGGGCCAAGTACCCTGAAATCGTCTGATAGTACAACTCTTATATAGCAACCCAAATACAGATCCTGACCGAATTGCCTTACCAAGCAAAAGGTCAATTCCGACAAATAGATAAAAACACAAGATAGAACAATTATAAAAAGATTCCGGAAGAGATATTCCCGGGTCGTATGTCCCAACGAGGCTGCAATTGAAAGTAATCCTGGTTTGATGAGAAATTGAATGATGGAGAATATTTAGATATGATGGAAACACTGATATAGTTACAACTAAAATAACCTAAGATAAAAACCAAATTTTATCTAACGGGAAACAGATATAGAAATGGGGATCTTAAAAACTACGAAAACAAAATTAGTTTATAGGGAAACCTTAATACTAAAAATTAAGAAAATAAATGCTAAATTAAATTAAAAATCAAAATTAAATTCTAATTAAGTTAATTTGAAAAATAAAGAAAACTAGAACTAAAACGGAGGTCGTTTGAATGTAAAACGAAAAGAAACGGTAAAACGCACTCGACAAAACGGGTCTAAGACTGAAATTTAAGAAAAATTAAGCCTATACTAAATTTTATATTTTTCCTAGACACTAAATGACAAAAGAAAATTTTATAAAAAAGAAAAATATTTTTTTATTAATTTGAATTTTTTATGATTTTTCTATAAGATTAAGTAAAAACTAAATCTATTTTAATTGCTAGAAAATACAAATCAAATGAAAAATTATAGAAAAATGGTTTTAAAGATACTAAAGAGTGCAGAAATTAAATGGAATGAAAGCCCCAATTTCAATTGGCTAATTGAACCTAATTTGGCTAATTAAAATTATAAACCACTATTAATAAACTAAAAACACAAATATTAACCTTTTTTATTTAACAAAGAAAGACAGGGTAGGAATTGAAAAGAAATAAAAGTAGAGGTAGCATGTGAACTATAGAAAATTTACACATCATTAAAACGACTAACCGAACTTTAAGAAAAGTACGAACAACCCTACGAATTGGCTTATTTTGCCTACTGAAAAATTGAGAATCAGCAAAAACTTAAAACAACAAAGTTGTTCATTACAATGTAGTGAGCAGCTTATTACTAACAACTTAACAAAGAACACTTTGACTTTTGACAACACAATAAGCTGGAAAATAAGCAATAAGTTTTCAGTTTACAGAGAACTTGAATGTTTAAAAAAAGCAAGAAATGTTTAGGCTATTCCAGCTTATTTCTGATGAAAATGAAGAACAAAAGATACTATGAAATCTAAAGATTTGAGCTTATATTATCTAGAGAGAAATAGGAGAAATTCTTAAACAAGAAATGCAAGTTAAAATGAGCTTAAAAAAGTGAAAATTTTCTAACCAAATACTGAGAAATGACTTAAGTTGCAGATGACCTTGACATTTGACTAATGCAGGCTAAACTATCAACTTAGGAAAAGCCTTAAACTAAACTAAAACCTCATGTATATAAATCTACATTAATAATCACGCTTTGACACTCTTTACAGGAATTACTCAATAACAAGCTTATTCAAACCAAAACTGTCCTGGTGTAAAATAAGAGTATTAAGCTCTAAAACTTTGAATTTTACTTCCTAACTTTTGAAACCTGTTTATCTCTTGTAATTATAAAACCCCTAACTCAAATGAATGAAAAGTTTGACAAGGTGATGTTGACTAAAGAGTCAAAAATAGGCAATTCCAAACACACACATTCCAAGAAAAACTAATAAACCTTTATATATTGCTGTCAAAACAAAGTGAGCTTAAAAACTATTTAAAGACTAAAACAGCTAAAACTTTTTAGCTACTCATTCTTATACTAACCTACTTAAGCTATCTAAATTCTAAAAGTTCTAGCTTATGTAGAGAATTGAGCTAGTTACTCTACTAGCTTTACTACTAACTTTGGTAACATTTTAAAGGAATTTGGCTAAAACTGATTGAAAAACTAAGAACAAGCTAAAAACTAAACATCTACAGTCTATTTAACTAAATGAAACATGACTATATGAGAATTTGAAAAGAAATACAGCAGTTTTGACATAAGCTATAAATTTGCTAAATTGAAATTCAAAAAGGTAAACCTGAGTATATGGAGTCTCAGCACAAGAGCCACTCTTGTAGAGTGAGTGGCTCAAAAACAAACACCTAATGGCTCCTAGCCTCTAAACCTTGAGCATTCAAGCTCAATAAAGCTAAATTCA
The DNA here is from genome assembly GCA_026074375.1 of Tanacetum coccineum. Lineage (NCBI taxonomy): Eukaryota > Viridiplantae > Streptophyta > Magnoliopsida > Asterales > Asteraceae > Tanacetum > Tanacetum coccineum. The sequence goes on from BQNB010010644.1 coordinate 4,466, forward strand.
GCTTATTTCTTCATAAGCTTCCAATGTATGATCAAACTGAATTCAATTCTCATAGATGAGATGTAAATTGATAATAAGTAGTAATTGAAATGAAAACTAAAAACAGATTTTAAAATGAATTTGAGCTTATTAGCATGAATTAAGCTCAAAACAGCTTATTAAGAGCTTATGCGTGGTAAATTCGCATAAATTCGAAATCGAAAGAGGTGAAGAGACTTAAAACTGAAATATATAGCTCAATTCTTAAGGTACAAGCTGAATTACATTAAAATGCTAAAAGAAAGACTGATATGATAAATTTCCACTAAAAAAAACCTAGTAAAAAATGTGTCTTTTTCTTACGGCTTGCATCTATTTTTCTTTTATAGCAGTCCAAACTCTTTGGTTAGAGCTTGTTGGGTGTGTAGAAAGGCAGCATACCAAATCCTAGCCCTCCATACCTTTTTGTACTCGCATCTCACCATTAGAGGGGTCTCGGTTGAGTAAGATTCAGGGGGAAAGAGTATATAGGGGTATGGGTTGTGGAAATGGGAGAGGGGTGTGAGCTGTGAGTGTACTAGGGAGGTGGTTTGGGAGTGAAACCGTGGGAAAGGGAGGTATAAGGTTTTGGCGCCAACGGGTTGAGTACAGTTATGGTTGCAGGATTTTAAAAGAAAAGTATGGGGAAGAGGCAAAAATGGCCCTCCATCTTTCTTTCTCTTTTCATTTCATTTTAAGCCGAAATTTAGTTATAAAAGAGGTTTCAAGTATTACACATTTGGTCCCTTTGATTTTTATAACTAAAAGAATTAAAAAGAGTTTTGGGAAATTGCAAATTTGGTCCCTGCTGTTTATTACTAAAAGAGAAATAGAAACTTTCAACAATTGGCAGCTTTGGTCCCTGGATTCTTTTTTGCCTCTTTTTCTTTATAAAACAAGTTTAAAAATTAACATTTTTGGTCTTAATGTTTATATTAAAAAGGGTATTGGCTTGGGTTTATGTTTTTGGGTCCTTGTATTGAGTCCCACTGTGTTTGGTTGGCCCAAAAGTTAGTTTTGGTTAATGGGCTTTTTTCAAGCCCAATAAGATTATAGAAGTGGGTTTGTGTGTACAATGGCTGAGATTGGCTGTAACTGGGCTAGGATTGGGCCTTCAAAGTCTTCACAGTCTTTGTCAATTGCACACAAATGGGCTGTTGTAATTGATATGAGGGCCCCCATTTGGAGTCATTCACACAGTCTTCATAATTATACTATTAGGGCTTATCCCGGCCCATCAGAATTGGGTTAAAGAATGCATCCAATTAATTCTTCATTCCGGCTCCGGTTTGACTGCTGATTCTTCTGTTTTGACTCTGACTTTGGCATTTTGGCCTTGATTTTGCACAGTCTTTTCCATTTCATGCTCAGTTTTGTCATTTTGGCTTGGTTTTCTGTCTTTTTGTTGATATCCACTTCCTGCACAATACAAATGCAAAACAAACATATATTTGGCAGTTTTTGTCTGTTTTTGGTCATTTAAGCTCGTTTTGAAGGTAAAAATATGTGTAATTAGCACATAATCAAAGCCCCCAAACTAAGGTCTATTGTGTGTCCTCACGCATTGTTATTAAGTGAAACATGTAAGCCCCCCTTGTCAACCATTTTCTGAATTTACACAATACAACAAATATTTTTGGATTTCCTCATTTTTTAACAAGTTTGACTTTCTTTATTTATTAACACTGGTGATCATAGAATGAGAAAGCGACCGTAGAGTGATCTAGGAGTCCTGACGGATAATTTCAACGTCTCACGATTTGTCACAGTTTCCCAAGCTAAGCAATATAAACGCAGACATTGTTTATATAAGTCTATATGTTAACTCCCTCATACTTATACTTGTGAACTTTCAACTCCAACATGGATATACGATTGAATGTGTGTACTCAACTTTAATTTAACATAGGCCAACTTATTTTCATAGTCATATTCCAAAATGAAGTCATGAACTCAACAGACAACAACTTATAAAGACTTCATAACTGATTCCGAGATTTAAACTTAGAACTTTTGCAACATTTTCAACATCATAATCATAATGTTCTTTTTAAGCTAGGGAATGCGTTGCTTAGTTTGGAACCCCATACCCTCAGGAGGTATAACGGAGTAGGATAACAACGACCAACGACCGATGTTCTAGTTTGAAAACCCACCCCCCGTTGCTAGCGTATGGAAATCACATCAACACCTTCTTCCTAACATGGCTAAGGATTGGTTCTTAGTTTAGAGGATACCCTCACCTAGACTTTCTTCCAAGTGAGATATCACACACACCAAATCCCTAGAAGCAAAGACGTCTTAGTTTGAACCCTCCACCTCGAGGTGCTCAATCCGAGTGAATTACACGACACATCTTTTTACTTGCACATAAACATAATATCAACTGCAATAGCTCATTGCAAAATTTTCAATATTCCATGCATGGTTCATCACATTTCATTCATAGCTTCTTGGCATTTATCTTTTAAATCGCTACAAAATCTCGCTTTTGAAACTCAAGTTAACAAAATTTTGAAGCTTTTTCTAAAACATCGATTGACTTAGTTGAAATTAAACATTGAGTAACGATGATTAGTGGAATAAGAAATTCACGGGAGAGAAAACTACAAGTTACATGTATAAAGTTTTAGAAGAATCTTGCTTACACATAAACTTATATTTAAACTCTATCATCTTCTCGTTCTTCACATTATTAAAATTCAAAGCATAGAATCGTGAAAACTATGGCCTAAAGGAACTAGCTAGGCTCATCACGCCCGATCATTCAAAAATAATTCTTATTCTAACCCAAAAGAAAAGCAAAACTGCGACAAAACACTTATTATATTTTGAAAATTTTCAATTTTTTCATTTTTTGGTATTTAGGTGGTAAAACGAGTTCACGTGGTAACATTGCTGCAGAAACAATCATATCGAAGATAACCACCCCCAAACTAGAACTAAACATCGTCCTCGATGATTAGAAGGAGGTACTAACATTAATCTAAGGCATTATAAGAGGTATGCAAAATAATAAAACGTTAGTCCGATAAGATTTAGGATATCGAGATCCAAATGAAGCTGAGGATGTGAAACTCCTTGAGTGAAGACAAAACTGAGATCTTCACAATCCGGAGCAATCCTGGACAATAAATAACAACACAAGGAAACATGGGTAATGGGAAAAGACAAGCTATCTTACACACAACAACACTTATTACAACTACGAAAAGCATGGGGTGCCTCCCACGAACCCTTGTATAGGTCGCGATGCTTGACGCCCATCAACAAGATTTTTGATCCTTGGGGAAATTTGAGAAGATCTGGAACACCAAATGTTGTACGTTCCCTCCAAAGTAGTGCTTGACGCGATGACCATATATCACATTGAAAATTTGGCCCTTGGCTTGAGAAATCTCAACAGTGCCGTACGGAAATACTCTAGTGATGTGAAAGGGCCATTCCAACGGGATTTTTAGTTGCCCGAGTATAATCTTTATATATGGAATTAAAGAGGAAGGACCGATCACCTTAATTTTATTGGTTTTTTGAAAACAACGGTTTTTTGAATCTTGAGTCATGAGCCTCCTTGATTTGGTTGGCTTATAGATCAAATAGTTCTCATAGGCATGATCACGAAGTTCATTAAGTTCATTGAGTTGAACTTTTCCGGGCTCACCCTAATTACAGGATCGAAGTTTGCTTGCTTTAAGGCCAGTAGGCCTTTGTGCTCAAGCTCGATCGGAAGATGGCACTGCCTTTCCATACCACAAGCTTTGTAAGGAGTACACCCGATGGGTGAGTTTGTAATCTATGCGGAAGGCCCATAGTGCATCATCTAGTTTTGGTCTAACCAGGAGGCAACGATTTCACCTATGGTCTTCAAGGATTCTTTTCAACGCCACGATTGATACATCCACTTGCCCACTTGTTTGTGGTGATAGAGCGGAGGAGAGAACGGTGAGAAACTCTAATAATTTCTGCATGACCTTTGGGCAAACAGGCATTTACAAAAATGGGTCCTGCGATCACTTATGATTGCACGGGAGCATCCAATCTGGCGAAGAGAGATTCAGAAATTTCAAACTACTAGCGGCATCATTGGTGGGGATGCTTTCCCTCGCTTCAACCCATTTTGACAATAGTCTACTGCCAACACCAAACGAGCCAAACACACGAGATAATTACTTGTTCCCTCGTGAATGACGGGAACGGGCCCATAAAGTCGATGCACCAAATGACAAAGATTTTCACAAACCTTGGATTGAGTTTTGAGGCCATCTCATCACGATGTAAAGTTTTTCCTTGACGTTGGCACGAGTCACGTTCATGAACAAAACCTCGTGGGCTTCTTTATAGATGGTGGGCCAGAAGAACCGGTAGTCCAAAGATCTTTTTGGCTGGAATGTTTGCAAAACCATGATGTCCCCCGGTGGGGGTGGGAGAGCGGGGGGAATCTTTAATTTAAAAGTTTAAGTTAGCCATTTGGCCATTGTGGCAAGCTGAGAGAATCTAAACAGAGCTACATCATTGCCGTGACACACATCGCACTGATCACTTGATCCCGCCACATATTTTAAACAAGAAGGGGTCGTCCCAGAAATAGTGTTTAACATCTTTGAAAAACTTGTTTTTCTGCTGGGTCGACATGCCCTTCACAATGAATCTACCCGCGTGGTAATTTGCAAAGTCGGCAAACCACGGGGTTCTAGAATCTCCACGAAAGGTCACCATATTTAACGTCTCAAGAGGAAAACTTTCATTTATCTCATTAGGATCAATGACGTTTTCATACGGGTTTTTCCAATCTGTACAGATGACGGGGCTCTTGTCGAGGTTTCGCTCCTTTAGTATCAATATCTTTGAAGTCAAAATCCTTTGGAGGAGGAATAACCCATACGAAGCACATCTCCGCCTAGGCATCCTTTTTGAAAGATATACTTAAGGCTGAATGGTCCCGTATGCACTATGCTTTTGTTCAAGATGAGGTAAGACCTGAATTCTCGAAAGCAAACACTATGGCAAGAAAAGTCTTTTTTCAGTCGTAGTGTAGTTCGTTTGTGCTTCCATCAAGGTCTTACTTACATAGTGGATAGGCCAAAGTGTTTCTCATGACGCTGCCCAAAACGCACCTAGAGCTGAATCGCTTGCAATCGCACATAAGCTCAAATAGAAGGCCCATTTGAGCATCAAGATTCGGAGCTTCCGTAAGTCTATCCTTTCAATGTTTGAGAAAGCTCGAATGCAGTCATCGGATAAGGGGAGAATGAATGGAGTATTCTTCTCAAGAGAAGGGTCATTCGTCGGATATTTTGAGAAATCCTAATGAACCCCGCCGTAAAAACCGGCATGACCGAGAACACCCTAATCCTTTGACGGTGGTGGGATGGGTAATTTTGACAAGACATCGATTTACTTTGACAACCGCAATCCCTTTCTTAGAAATCTTTATGGCCGAGGAACAAAATGCCCTCCTTGACCATAAAATGGCTCTACACCCAGTTAAGACTAAGTTGGAGTTCCCTTCACACCTTTGAAGCATGTGGTCTAAACGGGAGAGGCAGTTTTTGGGAAAAGAAATCCCAAAGACCGAGAAGTCGCCATAAAGACATCCATCGTCTTCACAACCATGTCATGAAAGAAGATTGCTAACTGATACATCGTTGAAAACGTCCTGGACATTTGCATAAGCGAAAGGCCATGTGGGACCCTCGACGGTAGTCAAACGTTCCGTATGGGCAAGAAAAGAAGTCTTTTCTTGATCACGAGGGGGATCAATGGGGAATTGAAGAATAACCCGGAGAAACATCGAGGAAAAAACAGAGTAAATTCATCCATCCCCGCTAATCCTCTCAAGCATTTGGTCCATGAACGTAGAGGAAGTGGTCTTTGCGGTGGCTTCCTTTAATTTACGATAGTCAATGCTTACCCGCCTCCGGTAACCACACTAGTTTGAATCGAACTCATTTTCCTCGTTCATTACCACAGTTATTCCTCCCTTCTTTGTACACCAATGTACTGAGGCTAACCCAGGACTTGACGGAGATAGGGTAAATCAATCCAGCTTCGAGAAGTTTTTCATCCTCCTTTTTAATAAACACGTGATTTTTGGATTTTGATAGTGTGTGTTGTTTCATAGACTCATCTTTGATGTTGGACTTGTGCCTGGTGACATAGTCCTCTTCCATAAGGAATCTTGTGGGTACAAAATTCCGGGTGAATTTACCCGAATGTCAGAAAGTTTCCAAGCAGAGCTCCTTGTGAACTTTAGCACCTTTACGAGAGTCGGATTTTTCCTCAACATCCAACTCTTTAGCAATAATGACGGGCAACTTGTTTGTCGCCACTCTCAAAAATGCATACTAAGAATGTGGAGGCAGTTCCTTGAGTTTCAACTCGGGAGGTTCATGAACTGACGGTTGTCAATGGTTTTAGCTTCACAGAGTTGAGCTCTTATCCTACCTCCATCATATATTGTTTTAATGATTTGGGAGTGGGGGTGGTGGTTCAACTGATCAAATTGCTTCTAGAAGCCAGGATGTCCCCCTCAGGAATTCATAGTAGAAGGGAATTATAATGCTGGACAATCCGGATCATCTGCTAGACCAAGGAAAGAGTCGACTTCTTCGAGAAGCAGGAAATCACTATCCCCAAATGGAGTTAGGGTAGGAGAAGAAGTAGCAACAATTGGATCATAATACGGAGTGGAATTTCCACTCGCGATGATATCAGTAAAACCAAGAACTTCTTGAGAGTATTCCTCACAAGCCATATCAATGACGTCAATCTTGTTTCCGTCATGTTGAGTGTTAATTGGCCGAGTATCTCGAAGTCCTGATCCAAATTGGTAAGTGATGGCTTCACTTCCTATTCTAAGAATTTAATTCACACATGTGCACATCAATCCAAGCACGACTGTCTTAACGAAGCACTCCCGAGATTAAAGGGACTCGGGGGTCTGGATCAAAATCTACAACCACAAAGTCGGCTGGAAAAGTGAAATAACACCAACTTTAAACGGAGATGTACTTTGCAATTCCCATGGTTTAGAAATTGTTCGAGTTTCCGCAAGTTCGAGTGTCATGCAAGTTGGAGTAAGATCAGAAGTGAAGGCTTTTTCCCAGACTGAAAATGGCATTAGGGAATAATCTAGCCACCGAGAATCGCTAAAGCTAAGCATTCACCATCCCTGAAATTCACAAGGAATCAGGAACTGCCGGGTCTCCAGTTTCTGGGAACTTGTTCAGAGGACCTGCCGAAAAGAATTGTTTCATACATCGGAAGTTCGAGCTAGACAGGGTTTCATTGAAGTTCCGAGCCACTTCAGTAAGTTTCTCTTTAATTCCCAAGTAAGGTCTTAGAGTCGATGGCGAATTTGGGCATCAAAACAAGAGCATCCGTAAAGCTAATCTCGAAACTCATCTCTTTTGAAGATTTCATGAATATGTCGATTTGGTCATTACATAGATTCGGCTCTTTCAATATAACGCCTCGAAGGATATGGATAGGAAACTGAGAAGGTTTTAGTGTTTGGCCACGGGAGCAACAACAAGGGAGGATCAAGATGGGCCTCAAAACTTGAGTTTGGTGATTGTTCAGGAATCTACCGTAGGTGTCGGGTGCGTTACTTTGTGAGCAAGAACGGGTGCACATGGTCCTTGTCACCTCGGATAAATGAGCTATCACACTGAAGAAGTAGGAATTGGAGGTCTTGGATATGCAAAACCGCTTCGGGTAGTGATAACCCTTTAAGTCTTCTCTAGGTTTAGTAAACAGTGTTACCAGGGAGTGTCCCCTACCCTGAAGTGATGCGGTATTGGCAGTTTACAGAACTTAGGACCACATATCAGTCAGATTTGCCATTTGATTAATTCAATTTGTTTGTTTCCGAGTTTGCATGCTCCATGACCCGTTTTGGAGGTTATTTTTTGCCATGTTCTCATGATAGCATCATATAGCCTTGACGTAGTTATGTCAAAAATCGTTCTTGGTGACACTGTTGTCAGAGGAAACGGGGGCTTGATAAGCTGGAGACTGATTAACCTGGGGTCTATAAGTTGAATCTGACTGAAATGTGGACTGGTTAAAATTTCCACCTCTGTTTGGTTGAAATTGCTTTGCCCTCTCCCGGTTTTGGTTAAAGTATTCCCCCGATTGAAATTGTATAGCAGTATTAGCTGGAGAGTTCTAAACGGTGAAAACCTGGAGGGCTAATAATGATTTGCAACCATTTGAGGTCGGAAATTGGAGCTTACTTGGTTGTACTTAGCTGCAAGCGGCTTGGATGACACATACTCAGAAATGTTGTCCCGCAAAACGTTGCCATTGAAGGCTGGACATTTTGGTGAGAATGGGCACCACCGCAAGTAACACTACTTAGCTCAACTGCTTTGACAGGTGCAGGAGCTGGAGCAGAAGCTTGGTTCTTTTTGTCTAAGAGCAATGCTCGGACAATATCCTTAAGTTCAGCAACATCAGAATGAAAACAGCTTGGGTGGAAGAGTTTCGTACTTACCTGCAACAACAGCTTAGCCTCGAGTTTGACGAACCTTGACTTGCTCTCGATGATTTTAAAAACATTCGCGAGGGCATTTTGGTCCAAAAAGTTGTTTTCCACCTGCTGCGGAGTTTCACTGAATCTTGATCATTAATGTTCAAAAAGCATTATAGAATGTAATCAAGTTGATGCAATTCTAGAATCCATGGTGTGGACAAGCCCTAAGTTAGATCATTGAAACGATCCCAAGCCCTCATAAAAACGAATTCAACGAACCTGTGTTGCTGAAATCTGGTGATCTCATATGCGAAGATTCGTCGTCTAGAAGGAGGGAGATACTTGACTGATGAATATGGGATACAAGATCGTTCCAAGTTTGACTGGATCCCGAGGGGGTTCTTTTTCTAGCCATATTCGGGCTGCTCCCTCGATAGAGAATGGAAAAGCATAAGCTTAATCGTAGCAATTGGAACATTGGACCCTCATGTGGAGGGATCTTTTGAAGTAAACGGATATGAATCCATGAGCGGGTCTTCTTTGTCATGAACCGATAGAACTGTTTGATCTAGACAAGATTGATTTAACCCATGCCACAGTTCAAATTGATGACCACAAATTCAGAATAAGGATTGCTTCCTCGTACCCCTCGTGGGTGCTTGGAGCAATTGAGCCATAGTTTCGAGTGGCTGCCATTTGCTCTAACGGGAGGATCTTCCTGAAATGGGTAATCATAACGAAGAGGTTCGATAATAACTGGCGTTCTCTTCTGTGAGGATGCTGCTCACGGGACTGAGAATCGAGTGCGCATGCACAAAAATGAAAAAAAAAAAAAAAAAAAGAATACACTAAATTTTTTGATTTTTGGATTTAAAATAATTCACACTCTATTTTAAACGGACACAGATAGACAACTTAAGCAAATAAATCGATCTACTTCACGGTAGCTCTCAGAATGAAAACGGCACGGTTAGCGGAGGAGTAGAAATAGCGCGAACTTAATTCTCTTTTTGGGTCGTATGTACCTAGGAAACAACCCCCATATAACCCACTTATAGTTTGTCAATCAGAATGAGGTGAGCCGTAATATCGTATGTGACACGGGAAATACTAGAAGGCAAGTTTAAAATCTTTAGGTTCGATGGGAAAACTGGTTTAGGGTAGGAGTGTGGGTTATTTAGGTCTCTCAGATAATTCACCGAAACTTATTATGATAATACCACTCCAGTGGAGAATATTATATTTTGGTATTTTACCAATTAGTGAATTTTAATTTTTATGGACAATTTTTTTATATTTTTGATTTTTTTTTTGGTTTTTTTTTAATTTTTATATGATACGTACTAATAAAAAGAAAAGAAAAATATTTTTGTGTTTTTTTTTAATATGATATATTAACAATAGGGGAAAAAAAAAAACAAGTTCAGATCAAAGGTCGGATAATAATGTAAGCAAATGCTCCCCGCTAGCGGCGCCAAAAATTGATTCGTCTGATAGTACACACTTATATATGCAACCCTAATACCAGATCCTGACCGAATGCCCCTTAGACCAAGGCAAAAGGTCAAATTCACAAAAGATAAAATACACAAGATAGAATACAATAAAAAGATTCCGTGAAGAGATTATTCCCGGGTCGTATTCCCCAACGAGGCCTGCAATTGGAAAAGTAAAATCCTGGTTGATGAAAGTTAAATGATGGATAATATTTCGATTATGAAGAAACACTGATAAGTTACAAACATAAAATTAACTAAATAAAACCAAATTTAATCTACGGGAAACAATATAGGAAATTGGAATCTTAAAAAACTTACGGGAAAAAAATTATTATAGGGTAACCAAAATACTAAAAATTAAGAAAATAAATGCTAAATTAAATTAAAAATCAAAATTAAATCCTAATTAAGTTAATTTGAAAAATAAAGAAAACTAGAACTAAAACGGAGGTCGTTTGAATGTAAAAACGAAAAGAAACGGTAAAACGCACTCGCAAAACTGGTCTAAGACTGAAATTTAAGAAAATAAGCCTATACTAAATTTATATTTTTCCTAGACACTAAATACAAAGCAAATTTTATAAAAAAGACAAAATAATTTTTTTTATTAATTTATTGAATTTTTAATGATTTTTCCTAAGATTAAAGTAATAACAAAAATCTATTTTAATTGCTAGAAAATACAAATCAAATGAGAAAATTATAGAAAAATGGTTTTAAGATACTAAAAGAGTGCAGAAATTAAATGGAATGAAAAGCCCCAATTTCTATTGGCTAATTGAACCCTAATTTGCTTAATTAAAATTATAAACCCTAATTAAATAAAACTAAAAACAAAAATTAATAACCTTTTTTATATTTAACTAAGAAAGACAGGAACAGGGTAGGAATTGGCAGAAATGGAAGTAGAGGGTAGGCGGGTGAACTATAGAAAATTTACACTTCAGTTAAAACGAATAACCCTGAACTTTAAGAAAAGTACGAAACAGACCCAATAAAAACGAATTGGCTTAATTTTGCTTAATTAGAAAAATTTTGAGAATCAACAAAAACTAAAACACAAAAAATTTGTTAATCAGCTTATTTCTAACAACTTAACAAAGACACTTTTGACTTTTGACAATCACAATAAGGCGAGGAAAATAAGCAATAAGTTTCTGTTTACAGAAACTTGATGTTTAAAAAGCTAGAAATGTTTTGGCTTATTCCAGGCTTATTTCTTGATGAAAATGAAGAACAAAAGATTCTATGTAATGCTAAAGATGTGAGCTTATATTATCTAGAGAGAAATAGGAGAAGTCTTAACAAGAAATGCAAGTAAAATGAGCTTAAAAAGTGAAATTTTCTAAACCTATACTGAAATGAGCTTAAGTTGCTGATGCACTTGACATTTTGACTAATGCAGGCTAAACTATCATCTTAGGAATGCTTATACTAACTAAACTCATGTATTTAAATCTACATTAATCAAGCTTTGACACTCTTTTACAGGAAATTACTCAATCTTCAAGCTTTATTCAAACCAAAACTGTCCTGGTGTAAAATAAGAGTATTAAGCTCTAAAACTTTGAATTTTACTTCCTAACTTTTGAAACCTGTTTATCTCTTGTAATTATACCCTAACTCAAATGAATGAAAAGTTTTGACAAGGGTGATGTTGACTTAAAAGAAGTCAAAATAAGGAAAACCAAAAGTCGTTTAGTGGGTTAAAAATGGGGCTAAAGGCGTGCGTGTCACTAGGAAAGTTTTCAGACTTAGAAAAATAAAGGGGTTTTATTTCAGCAAGTGCTGACTGCGAGGTCAGTGTTTTGGCCTTAGATTGTGACTCGCTACCCAACGTTAGGATGAAATAAATGTACCATTGTAAACTAGGTCAGTTGGACTACATTTCACCTTTTATAGGTTTCGTGTGTCGGGGTCGATAACGGGGTCAAAAGTAGGGCTAAAGGTCGGCTTGCACACAACCATGTCATGACTACATGCACACCAGGTGTTCGATTAATTGTCGACACCTATGATAAAATAGCCAGTTTCATTTACGAACTGCGGGCTCGTTTCTAAACGAAAGTGGCTGGTTCTTCGTCCTAATTAAAGAGGGTACTATAGACTTTAAATAACAGCCCTTATCTCGTTTAAACATAAGTGTGTCACAATAATTTAAGCAAAATGTCTTGCTGGCTGCGTTTAAAATAGTGAGAAAGGTGACGGTTTTTACGTCCTACTTTGAGACCTTCTAACTTCATATTTACTTGAAGAAAACCAGTGATTCCAAGGGCAAAATAACCATTACATGTCCTATTTACGAAAATAATTAAGGTTCATTTTTATGCTCTACGCCTAGAGGTCAAATAATGTACTCAAAACTGCAAGTGTGGGCTGCGTTTTACAATAACATAACATATGTGTTTTTCTTTTTAACCAATTAATGGGTCCAAGCTACAAAAGGGCTGATTTCTACCCCTATTACCCTAGTTTAAGCATGGTCCATGTCATTTTAGTAACTTGACAAATTTTATAAAGGTTTTTAATGTTATTCGATTTATATATCAGAAAGCAAACACAAAGAAAGAAACGTGTTTTATTTTTATAGGTTTCAAGCACACAACAATAGGTATAAGAATTGCATATAAGGTTAAAAAATCAAGAAACGATTTGCTCACAAGGCTCAAAGACGAACGTGTATAGAACTTGACCCAATGAAAGTGATGAGTACTCGGCTTCCTTACACCACACGTATACATGAACTAAAACCCCAATCCAATACTCAAGGACCCAACACGATCGTTGCTTGCTGCTTTGGTGCGTCGACTTGCAAGAAGGACGAACCCAAAGAAACCTAATTAGGGTTTCTTAGAGTTTTAGGGCTTCTAGGGTTTATGATAATGGTGATGGTGCGATGTGTAGGCTGTATGTGAGTCGAACAAGGGTAGAAAGACAAGGAGGATTAAGGTGAAGAGAGTATACATGCAAATTTTGTTTGTGTTGTGTTCCCTATGTTCTTCAAAGAAGTATGTTAAGGCCATTTATACTCACATGGTTATGCTTGCCTAGTGTCCTCCTTTGATATCACGTTTGTGTGTTTACCCATATATGGCAAAGGACTTTTGGGGTTTAACAAGGTCAAGGCATAGTGTTTAAAAGGTGGATACTGTAGATTTCGTGGGAAGTAGAAACAATGAGAGGACAACCAATATATCACGAGAGTTCTTAGGGATTTAGAAAAAGAGATGTTGGGCTATATTCGTTGGGTAAAAGAGTTATACTAGGGGTGGATTTTTGTAGGTTCTTACCTTATTTGGAATGTTACTGATTTGAGGAGTTGGGAAGTAACACACGAGATCTATGTCTAGTTTTTAGGAGCACATGGGTTTGTATTTTAAATTTTATCTAGCTTCCTAATTCATAGAAGTTATAATTTTGGTGTAGTTTGTTTTGAATGGGTTTTTACCTTGATAAAATTAAATGGGCGAGAATCATGTAACCTTTTCTTGTCGTGAAATAAATTAAATAACGAATATGAGGGGATCGTGTAAGGACTTAATGAGTTTAGTTAACGTTTCTAGCTAAACGTTGAATTTTATGCCTACGCGATTTAACTAATGCGGTTTAGATGCATAGCTACGTGAAATAAGCTAAAATAAAAAGAAAGATAGTTAAATAATGAATACTCGGAGTCGTAACATGACCTGAAATCATGGGGTGTTATATGGTAGGAGTTGTAAATGGTACACTTGGGCCAAGTACCCATATTCTCTCTTCATACAGGGTTTACAGTAGTAGCAAAAACATTCCCAGTCCTAGTCCTCTTATTATCATCCCTACCATTCTTATCCTTGCTAGTTTCCCCCACATTTCCTCTTTTCTTAACTTTCTTAATTGATCCATTTCTTACAGCCTCATCGGTCAGTGCACCAGAAATCTGCATAGCCTTCTACATAGTCTTTGGCTCCGTTGCTGCCACCATCCCACAGATTTGTGGAGCAAGGCCATACACATACCTCTCAATCATCCTACTCTCTGGGGTTACCAAATGCGGGACTAACCTCGCCAACTCATGAAACCTATCAGTATACGCAACATGGCCAGCCCCGACCATGACGTGATTCTACAATTCCGATTCCAACTTTTGCATCTCATGACTAGGACAAAACTCTTGTATAATCATAAACTTAAAGTCATTCCATGACATACTAACAACAACTTCCTAGCTTAGCGTGCGGATCTGAGAGTTCCACCATGTTAAAGCCTTACCCACAAATGAACCAGCGATGTATTTCACTTTTTGGTCATTACTACAACCACTCATATCTTGTACGTTCTCCATTTTCTTGATCCAACGAGTAAGAACTACAACACCTTTCTTACCATCATATTCCTTAGGGTTACAAGCTAAGAACTCCTTATATGAACAACCTACCCGGTTGCCATTCACTAACACATTCCTAACGTTCTCCTGAACGTTCTCATTAACCACATTACCAATTCTGATTTCCAGCATTTCCCTCGTTAAAAAACCTAAGCTTAGCATGGCATGTAAGAGGTTCTCAATGTTGGTCAATATTGTTAGAATTCGGGTGCACCTCATTTTGCTCCCCTCTACATTCCCATTTACTCCCTCTACACCCTCATTAAGGCTCCCAAACCCTGTCATTTCCTTGACCATCAAATCCTCAAACACGCTCATCATTAACCTTCCCTAGTCTTCTACCCTTCCAACCACTACACCCGCACACGCCTTTCCCCTCTAATGATTCGGCAGCAGGTCGGCCAGCACTTCAGGTCCTCATCCTTGGCGGCATTATCTATACGAGGGAGAACATGGGCAATGTTAGATAAGTGGGAAGACTCGAATATATATAGAATATCTTACTATATATAACCAGATATACACATAACTCCACCCTACGGTGTCAACATCGATTTGTGTGAACAACATTATCAAGTATGGGTGAGTTGTGATACGCTTATAACTACGTTGGCCACCGTACTTATATTCGCACCCTTTCCCAGTCATATTCAATATTGAGCTCACACATTTCAATGACTGACATAACTAAAGCACCAAACTTCGAACACACAAAATCAAACAAAAGTGGAACACCGCGCACATAGATCCTATACGCAACTAAACCACGGATCTTAGGTTATAGTTTAGGCCAATCCACCTAGTTCTCTATAACCTTGGCTCTGATTACAATCTGTCACACCTTGACAATGGCGAAAACTCGGGAATGCAACATAATGATCAATCATAACACAAGATACAAAATAGAGAAAGCTACATTGCATAAACTTCAAGTGCTACCATCAACCTCGAACAACCTCGAGTGATGTCCCAAATCGCAACTAAAATCCATAATCTCTTACAATTATTCAAATGCCCTCACAGGGTCCATAATCCAAACTTAATCCAAAACATCATTACATAAAAAAAAAAGAAACCAAACAAAAAGCAAGCAAGACAGTTCAAATGATATACCACTCGGATACTTTTAAGTCTGCTATAACACTCAACGCAAACAACTCTTCTTCACTTCCCCTGAAAATTGTACTCGAAAACCTCGACAATAATGTTGGTGACTCGTAGGTTTGACCTTCAACCCGAAAGCTGTGAAAATTATTTCAACAGATGGCCAATAGTGCTATACTGACATTGAATATAGCAAACAACCTTAGCATCACTGCTAATCAACACCATATTATAACTATACACACTAAAGGGCCTACCAGCTAGAGCACCAAAATTAGGGCAGGACCACACACAAACCTGGGTAGGCGTACCCATCCGCTCCAATAATCACACAAATATTGGGTAGGCATACCCATCCGATCCAAACAATCATGCAAAATACTGGATAGCGTACCCCCCCCCCCCCCCCGATTCAACAATCATCAGCACATAATATTCACATAGCAGTCGATAATGCACGTAACTTTGTCTAGAAAGCAAAACCACATTCGCACAACCAATTCACAACATTCAAAACACATTTAAGTAACATTTCCCCCAACGGAAAAACCAGTAAAAAGTGAGGCTACTAGCACTCACCTCAGCAATCTTTAGCAACCAATCACATCACACAAGTAAATGCAACGACGCCGCACACGACCTAGTCCAGTTAATGTCCCAATTTAATCATCCAATTCCAAAACAATCTTCACGTTTGATGCATAGAGTTTAGACGCGTTGTACAATTACCCTAATAAATTTTAGTGGGTGATGGATGACGAACGTAGTTTTCACATCAAATATCAATCTCATTCCCCGATAATACATACTTAATAACTATATGAGAGAAAATAGAATAAAAATATAAAAACAAATATTTATAAATAATAATTATAAATATATTTTTACAAGTCCATTTGGTAAACCTTAGTCACTTCAAAATAATCATAATACGGTTAAAAATTAAACTTTTACTCATACTAAACACATTAGTGAAGTTTCGAGAAAAATTATATTTTTGGTCTTTTAGTGAATTTATTAAATAAATAAAATAATTAAATAATATTTTATTATTTAAAAATTCAAAATCATGTTTTTAGGAAAATTTCTAAGTATAAACTTTTTATGAAATTTTGACATGACCCGTACGCTCATACAACGTTTTCCAAGGTTTCAAACCTTATTTCAACATTTTTATAAATTCGACACTTTCGGAGCAAAATACAAATTCTCAATCATTAATGTTTATTTATATATTTTTAACAAAAAAAAACCGATTTCCCAAAATATCGTTCCACTATCACTCGTAAACACATATGCACTTTCAAAAGTCCATCAACACACCTCATAACGACTAAATAACGCTTGATGGGTTTTCAAGGCCCAACAAGGGTCAATTAAGACATTTAATAAGTCCTAAATTCGATCCAAGTCCAAAATCAAGGTCCGTTACATAAATAAGTAATTACTTAATATTAGCAAAATAAACCGAAACCACAATAAGCCATCCCATTAAGCCACGACTTAAATGGACTTATTGGGCCGCGAGCTCATAAGCTCCAAAATACTTATATTAAGCTTTAAGATAAGTTAATAAGCTATGTATCGCCTTTGGTTACTACCATAAGCCTCAAAAATAGTCTATAAACATACGCCATAACGCAAAATAATCAAAAATCACTTCCTTAGTGATCTTGATGAAAGACGTGGCCTATAAGCCCAAAATAAGCCACGAAATGCTTAAAAATAAGCCCACAAATAAGCTATACAAGCTATTATTCAAAATAAGATATCTAGCAACATATGTTATTCAACAACACTACCCACAACATCAAAACTACAAAAACCCTCTTTTTCCTTTTACCATACACGAACCAAACACACCCTTTTTTATTCATTTCGCTTCCAAAAATCGATTTTCACAACGATCAACTTGTACAACTAACATCTATGCATCAAAATAAACCCAAAAGGACAAACGAAATTTAAATTTGAAAACTTACAAGAAAATCTTCAAATTTGTAGATTTCGACACGAACCAGACAACCCAAACATTGTTTAAATGAATACCCGGACACTAGAATCAACCCCAAATATTTATGTCTTCATGTTTTCTTGATCAAAGTTCAAAAATATATTATGTGTGTGTGTGTGTGGAGTTCGAACGTGGAGAGAGCACACACCAAAGTGTGTGTGTTTTTTTTGAAATGATAAGGATAAAAATGAACTAGTGGAAGGAATATATTGATACACACTTTAGACAACCATGCTAAAAACTAGCCTTCTTGTTCCTCATGGCCATTTGACCAGCCATGGATCCTAAGGTCTCCGGTCCTTTCTTTGTGTCAGGATCACTTAAATACTCGTAAAACTCAACCGTAAAATTTACCCAAAGTTAATTAGCATTTTGTTTCACATTAAAATTACTTTTCCATTAACCAAGAGTATTCACACAACATATTTTCACTTTAAACCCTTTCAAAACTCATTTGGACATTAACGGACGTGTCAGACTCGTTTTTCGGCATTTCTCACGAATTCACGGATCAAACCACCCGGAATACAAATAACACAATAATACCTTCCAAAAGGGATTATTAATCACAATACTCATAAAATCACCACCGTCAACACGATACAAAAATCTGGATAAACTGACAAAATTTAAATAGTTAAAGGACTATAAATGAAATATTCATAACACAAAAAGGGTAAAGGATACATTCTACCCCTCTTAAAAGAATTTCGTCCTAGAAATTCAACTACTAACATCACTAAACAAATGCGTTTACTTTAATTTCAACTGATCTTCACGTTCCCACGTGAATTCAGGGCCACGTTTTAAATTCCACCGAGCCTTGACGATGGAAATCCTACTACGCTTCCACTTCTTAAACTACCTTTCCAAAATTTCCACAGGCTCTTCCACAAAATTCAACTTAGCATCAATTTGAATCTCATCCAAAGGCACTTGCAGTGTTGGGTCAGCCAAATACTTTTTAAGGTTCGACACGTAGAACGTGTCATGAACACCATTCAATTCCTTAGGCAAATCTAACCGATAGGCCACAAGGCCTACCTTTTTGATAATCTCAAAAGGTCCAACAAATCTAGGTGCTAACTTCCCTTTCTTCCCAAAGCGTACCACACCTTTCCAAGGTGATACTTTGAGCAAGACATAGTCACCTACACTAAACTCTTGAGGCTTCCTCCTCTTATCAGCATAACTTTTCTGACGATCACGCGTAGCCTTAAGTCTATCCTTAATCTGCGAGATCTTCTCAGTAGTCTCTTGCACTAACTCAGGTCCTATCAACAGACCTTCTCCAACCTCAGCCCACATAATTGGCGAACGACACTTTCTACCATACAATGCCTCAAACGGAGCACATCTCACACTAAAATGATAACTATTGTTATACGAAAACTCAACCAACGGAAGATGAAACATCCCAACTTCCTCTGAAGTCTAGGACGCAACACTCTAACAAGTCTCCAAAGTATCTGAATAGTACCGCTTACTCTGACATCGTCTGAGGGGGATAAGTCCGTACTCATGTCTAACGAGTTCCAAAGTACCTTCTTGCATTGACTGCAAAACATTGAAGTGAAGCAACTATCCACATCCATAATATCGAGATCAATCACCCATGTTTAGAAACTCTCTCATTCAAATACAATCTAGCCAACCTTTCCATCTTATAATCCTCAGGCATAGGTAGAATTAGCAGACTTAGTTAATCGGTCTACAATGACCCAGATTATGTCATGCCCACTACTAGTCCTAGGTAATTTAGTCACAAAATCCATAGCTATCCCTTCCCATTTCCATACGGGAATTCTGATTTCCAACATTTCCTCGGTTACTAACCTGAGCCAACATGGCGGGTAAGAGGTTCTGCAATTGTTGGGCAATGATTGTTGAGAAGTCGGGTACACCCCCATTGGCTCCCTCTACATTCCTATTGACTCCCTCTATACCCTCATTAGCTCCCAAACCCTGGTCATTTCCTTGACCATTCAAATCATCAAAATGCTCATCATTACCTTCCCTAGGTCTTCTACCCCTTTCACCTCTACCAACTCGTACACCCGTTCCCCCTCCTCGTGATTTGGCAACAGGCCGGCCACACTTTCGGGTCATCACCCTTGGCGGCATTATCCGCACGAGAGAGAACATGGGCAACGTTACTTAAGTGGGAAGACTAATATATATATATATATAGAACATCTTACTATATATAACCAGATTTACACATAACCCCACCCTACGGTGTCAACATCGATTTGTGTGAACAACATTATCAATTATGAGTGAGTTATGATACGCTTATAACTACGTTGGTCACCGTACTTATATTCCCACCCTTTCCCAATCATATTTAATATTGAGCTTACACATTTCAATGACTGACATAACTAAAGCACCAAACCGCAAACACACAAAAGCAAAAAAAAGCGGAACACCACACACATAGATCCTATACGCAACTAAACGACGGATCTTAGGTTATAGTCTAGGCCAATCCACCTAGTTCTTTATTACCTTGGCTCTGATTACCAATCTGTCACACCCCGACAATGGCGGAAACTCGGGAATGCAATATAATGATAATCATAACACAAGATACAAAATAGAGAAAACTACATTTGCATAAACTTCAAGTGCTATGAAGACCATCAACCTCGAACAACCTCGAGTGATGTCCCAAATCGCAACTAAAATCCATAATCTCTTACAATTATTCAAATGCCCTCACAAGGGTCCATAATCCAAACTTACTCCAAAACATCCAATTACTAGAACCAAACAACAAGCAAGCAAGACTTCAAACGAAATTCCACTCGGGATACTTCTAAGTCTGCTATAACAATCACCAAACTACTCTTCTTTCACTTCACCTAAAAATGATACTCGAAAACGTCAACAATAATGTTGGTGAGCTCGTAGGTTTGACCTTAAACCCAAAAGATGTGCCAATATTTCAATAGTGGACAATAGTGCTATATGACAGTGAATATATGCAAACAACCTTAGCATCACAGCTAATCAATAACCATATGTCACTTACGCACCTAAAGGGCCTACCAGCTGGAGCACTAAAATTAGGGCAGGACCACACACAAACCTAGGTAGGCGTACCCATCCGCTCTAATAACCACACAAATACTGGGTAGGCGTACCCATCCGATCCAAACAATCATGCAAATACTGGGATAGGCGTACCCCTCCGATCCAAACAATCATTCAGCACATAATATTCACATAGCAGTCATAAGCACGTAACTTGTCCCAAAAACAAAACCACATTTCGCACAGATCAATTCAAAACATTTCAAAACATATTTGAGTATCATTTTCCCCCAACAAAAAAACCAGTAAAAAGTAGGGCTACGAGAACTCACCTCAAGCAAGTCTTTAGCAACCAAATCTCAATCACACAAGCAAATGCAACGACACCCGCACACGACCTAGTCCAGTTAATGTCCCAATTTAATCATCCAATTCCAAAACAATCTTCACGTTTGATGCATAGAGTTTAGACGTGTTGTGCAATTACCCAAAACAATTTAGTGGTGTGATGGTTGATGACATATTTCCACAATCATATCAATCTCATTCCCTGATAATACATACTTATACTATTTAGAGAAAATAGATAAGTAATATAAATAAATATTTATAATTAATAATTATAAATATATTTCGACAAGTCCATTCGGTAAACCTTAGTCACTTCAAAATAATCATAATACGGTTAAAAATGAAACGTTTACTCATACTAAACACATTAGTGAAGTTTCGAGAAAAATTATATTTTTTGTCTTTTAGTGAATTTATTAAATAAATAAAATAATTAAATAATATTTTATTATTTAAAAATCAAAAATCATGTTTTTAGGAAAATTTCAAAGTATAATTTTTTTACGAAATTTCGACATGACCCGTACGCTCAAACAACGTTTTTCAAGGTTTCAAACCTTATTTTCAACACTTTTCATAAATTCGACACTTTTCGACAAAATTCCAAATTCTCAATCTTTAACGTTTACTAAAACGTTTTTCCCAAAATATCGTTCCATATCACTTCGTAAACACATTTTCACTTTCAAAAGTCCATCAAAACTCTCATAACGACTAAATATCGCTTGTTGGGCTTTAAGGCCCAACAAGGGTCCATTAAGACATTTATAAGTCCAAAATACGATCCAAGTCCAAAATCAAGGTCCATTTACATATATAAGTATATACTTATATGTAGAAAATAATCCGGACCACAATAAGCCCTCCCATTAAGCCACGACATAAATAGACTTATTGTGCCACATGCATATAAGCTCCAAAATACGTATATTAAGTTTTAAGATAAGCTAATAAGCTATGTATCGCCTTTGGTTTCTACCATAAGCCTCAAAAATAGTCTACAAACATACGCCATAACACAAAATAATCAAAAATCATTTCCCTCGTGATCTTGATGAAAGACGTGGCCTATAAGCCCAAAATAAGCCACGAAATGCTTAAAAATAAGCCCAAAAATAAGCTATACAAGCTATTATTCAAAATAAGGACAAACGAAATTTAAATTTGAAAACTTACAAGAAAATCTTCAAATTTGTAGATTTCGACACGAGCCGGACAACCCAAACGTTGTTTAAATGAATACCCGGACACTAGAATCAACCCCAAATATTTATGTCTTCATGTTTTCTTGATCAAAGTTCAAAAATATATTATGTGTGTATGTGTGTGGAGTTCGGATGTGGAGAGAGCACACACCAAAGTGTGTGTGTTTTATTTTTTTAAATGATAAGGATAAAATGAATTGGTGGAAGGAATATATTGATACACACTTTAGACAACCATGCTAAAAACTAGCTTTCTTGTTCCCTCTTGACCATTTGACCGGCCATGGGATCCTAGGGGTCTCGGGTAATCCTTTTTGTGTCAGGATCACTTAAATACTCGTAAAACTCAACCGTAAAATTTACCCCAAAGTTAATTAGCATTTTTATTCACTTTAAAAATACTTTTCCATTAACCTATAGTATTCACACGACATATTTTCACTTTAAACCCTTTCAAAACTCAATTGGACATTAACGGACGTCTCGGACTTGTATTTCGGCATTTCTTAAAATTCACGGGTCAAACCGCCCGGAATACAAATAACACAATAATACCTTCCAAAAGGGATTATTAATCACAATAAACCACAATTCATCACAATACTCATAAAATCACCACCGTTAACACGGTACAAAAATCTGGATAAACTGACAAAAGTCAAATAGTCAAAGGACTATAAATGAAATATTCAGAACACAAAAAGGGCAAAGGTTACATTGATTTCTTCCATTTTTGCAGAAAACCGTCTCCATTAATGTTGCAGCAGCAGCCCAAAACAGTCTATTAAACTGTAACCCAATTCATCTCTTTTTGAAATTGGCATAAATATGTCTGGTGCATTATTGGTGCTCAGCGTTGAGTAACCGGTATGCAACAACTTCAATCAACCCCTAACAATGATCATTATGATATTATGCCATATATAAACTTCACCTATCTTGGTGATTCGGTAGCATGGTCATTGTGACATTATGCCATATATCAACTTCACCTATCAATGTAATTAAACATTGAAAACATAGCCATAATTATAATCATTTCATCCTTTAATGAATCGATCACTCCCACCAATTAGGTGTATCATTCCTTATATACAAACTATTATAATGTTACATAATATGTTTTTTCACTTGACAAATCAACTAAATATGTTACGATTGAGGATAAGGGGAGGACGAACCAAGAGGGTCACGATTTCCTCGGCTTGGCACAAGGATTTCGTGATCAGTTAGGATAACCATCATACTTATCAATTGTTTAGGATATGTGTTTGAGTCATTTTAGGATAGGTATTTTTGTTTGTTTGAGATTATCTCATTGTTAGTATTTAAACTCATCTTATGAATGAAATCAAAGTAAGTTTTGGTCAAATAAAAATATCTCTATTGCTTTACTAGTGTCTAAACTTATAAACGAGGGTTGCATATTATTATCCCGTAGAACTTTATGCGTGGTGTAGTTGTTTCTTGTCTTTGATTGCAGGTTATATTTGATAAGGAGAAGCCCGGAAGTTCTTAGGATTTTCATGTGGACGATTCTTGGATGACGATTTAGCCGGTTTATCTTGTTTCTTCTCCAATATTGAGTAAAACCAGGGGAGTACTAGTTTCTTTTGCTTTTTTTTATTTTCCTTTTATTTGTTTTTCGGGTACTTGTAGAACATTATTTCATGGTTCTTGTAATTTTTTTTGTGGATTCTCGATTATTAATGAAGAGCATTGTTTACACCCCACTAAATGCTACACCTAAATCGTCTTAGCCTTCCTTGTATGTACTCATTTTTAGTACATTATTGTTATCACATTTGTAAACCCAGTTAATTATTTGCTTGAGTATATGATTGCTAAGTTGAGTCTTTTATTAGTGTATACACTTTTGGGACGATTAAGATTCATGGTAGTTTTTATTTTATGGAGAAGTGGGGGAAGAAGTTAAATGATTACCCGCATACGAGCTTAATATACTCCATGTTTGTTGATCCTTCTAATTCAGGTCATTAGTTAGTTTATGTATTGAGTATTAAAAACTCAAGTGTAGGGGTGCATCTATAAACCCCAAGTCATGTATTATTTATGTTCAAGCAAATGGTAGGGCAAAAGTGTACGAAAAAAAAATATAGAAAAAAAGTGAAAAGAAAAAAAAGAGGAAAAGAAAAAGAATATAGAAAAAAAAGAAGAATAGAAAAAAAAGAGAGAAAAAATGGACGGGCTGCCATTTTGCTTATGTTTATGTTTATCTTTATGTCAAGAAAGTGTCGAGAAAAGAAAAAGAAAGAGTTTGATGTAGAGTTTGTATATCTTTGTCCTAGTGTGGTTGAGTCTTGGCTTATAAACGCCTTATACATGTATTCTTGTAAATAATTGACTTATCACCAGTAAATTTCTCAAATATCCCCCAACCGTATTTCCTTTACCTTACACCCATACATCACAACCCTTTGAAATACCTCGTTGATAGTAATTCCTATGTGCTTATGCCAATGCGGTGAATGTTTGATCCTTTATCAAACCTATGGTAATTTATATGCTATGACAGGCAATGAGTGTTATTTTCCAGTTTCTCATATTGTTATAATTTAGTATACACCCGAAAGAAAGAGAAAATCCAAACACTTATGTGATGTGCTAGTATATAATTTTTCTGCTTTTAATTACGAGGTCTAATTGGTTGTGCCATGAATTATTTATATTGAGTAAGTTAAATGCCCCCGATATTGCTAATGATTAGGTAGAAAAGCTCATTTGCTAGAGGACAAGCAAATCCAAAGTGTAGAGGTATTTGATGAGGTGTCATTTTATACACTTTTTCGGGGCCATTTAACCCGATAATTGCTTGGGCTGCCATTTTGGCTATGGTTATGATTTCAGGTTCTAGACTGGTCATGAAAGATAAAGGGAGAGTTGATGTAGAGTTTGTATATCGTTGTCGTTTGTGGTCGGAGTCTTTGATGAGCAACGACTGTTACATGGTTTTTCTTGTGAATATATTGAACTTGCCACCAGGAGAATGCTCATATTTCCCCCCTAACCGGCATCCGTTTTCCCTAAACCTATGCAGACAACCTTTTAAGACAGCTTAGTGAGTATTTTCTTGGTGCGTTCGCATTGCGGTAGAGGGTGGGAGTCTTTATCATGCTATGGGTATTTTGTGGCGTGGGACTGGGTATGAGTGGATTTGAAGTGTGTGGAGGTTGGGTTGATGGATGGTGTCTCGGTGTGTTTGTGTGTAGACACTAATCTCTATGGGGATGGTGTCTTGGAGAGATGTGCCGGGCGGGGTTGTCGTGGGCGTTTGGGGGGTGGACGGGTTGGGTGCGGCTGCGGTTGTTGGGTTTGGATTCGGGTGTGGGCGTGGGTCGTGGGTGTTTTGCTCTGGGGCGGTGGTGAGGGTTCACAGTTAGATGGATTTGCTGGCAATTTTGTGGGGGGGGGGGGTGGGGGAGGGGCGGGGGGGGGCGTGGGGGGGGGGGGGGGTTGGCGGGGTGTGGGCGGTACGTGGGGGGGAGTGGTGTTTGGGGGTTGGGGGGGGGTGGCGGGGTCTTTTTTGGGAGGCGGGGGTGTGTGTGTGTGGGGTGAGGGGTGTCGGAGAGGGCGGGACTGGGTGGTGGGGGTTGGGTGGGGGGGGCGGGTTTTTTATTTGTTTTTTTGTTTTTGGTTTGTAATTTTCTATTTTTTTCTTTTTTTTTTTTATTTGTTACGTGATTTTTATTTTTTTTTTTTTTTTTTTTTTTTGTTTTTTTTTTTTTTTTTTTTTTATTTAACCCCCTAAATCATGCAAATATACCCAAAATACATGCTTAATCATTTTTATTTTATGTTTTTAGCATTTGGATGGCATTTGGAGAAAATACACGTGACTTGGACTCAATTTGAGAAGAAACGGGCAAGAATTTAACTCTACACAAAAATTGATATCAAGAAGGCATACAGAGTGTGGAGACGGCGTCACAAATCTTTGTAACGGCGTCAAAGTGTTCAAGCGACGGCGTCAGAGATTCTGGTGACGGTGTCTAAAGTAGTCGACTTAAAGAACCCCATAGAAGATTCGGCTGGTTGACGGCGTCGCAATTAACAAGCGACGCCGTCACGCCTATTTTCCTATGTATACAGCCTTAGTTTTTAGGGTTTAAGTGTGGAATTCGTGAGGAATATTTTGGGAACGATTTTATACATTGATTCAGCCATTTTTAAGGTTTTATAACCCTATTGTATCCACCTTTACTCCATTCTTAATTAAAGTGAAGTTCTTTTATCTCTTTAATCTTTCGATATGTCTATGTATTGTTTGTTTAACTGTTCTTCGCTTTCAATTAACACGTTGGGCTAAATTTATTAGTGTTTGCTTATGATTGCATGAAACTTAGTATGTAATTCCTTTTACCATTGCTTCTTGTTAGTGGTGTGCGCATTAGGTTCTAAAAAACTAGTTTCTTTATTGATTGCGAAGACGTCTAGGGAAACGTAATTGTGTAAAAAGGATAACATCGCAATAGTCTTCATACTACATTTCCCTAATATGGTTGATCACCATTTAAGTGTTTGAACGCGTGTAATATACTCTTAGGAGCCTTATAATAGTCTTCATACTACCTTACTTGTGCGTTGTCTTAACGGAATATTGCATAGAAAGTGGGTTCGTGTAATTCGCTTGTGAATTAGGAAATACTTACACATTACATCGCAAGGGTGACGGGCAATATGATTAGGAAGATCAAACTAAGGAGTAGTGCATGATTAAGTGAGCATGTATGTTTATCTATACCAGTTTCCACATAGTTAGATTAGATTAGAAGTAAATTATTAGTTAATTAGTTTAAATCAAGCCCCCTTCAAAACCCGAGATTTTACTTGCTTTCTAAAAAATACAAAAAATACAAAAATAATCTTCTCTCAACCCTGAGACCTTAATGACATTCGATTCGAACATACCTAAACTATTCTCCTAGAGAACGATAACAACCCCCGAGTCTTGCCTATACTACACTGCAACGATTAGGTACACTCCCTAGGAGATTGTAAAACTTTGGTGTTTGCAATCACTCGCATCAACCACCTCTACCTCTAACAACACCACCTCTACCTCTACCACCTCTCACTACACCACCTCTCACTGTACCACCACTAACAGCACCACCTTGCATACTAGCACTACTTCTATCCCTTACATTTTCATCCAATCCTATAGAAACATTTCCTTTATTCTTCATAGGTCTACCTTTTTGAGCTGGTTCTTTGGGTGGTATCAAGAAAGTTGGATTTTTACAATAAGATTTGTTGTGACCCTTTTGTAAACAATTATGGCATGTCATCTCAACACCAAACCTAGACACTCTATTGGGGAATTTTCTCTCATGTGAAGCACTTATTCTTTATTGTTTAGGCCTTCCAGACATCTTTTTGGATTTGGGGGTAAGACACTTGACAAGTGACTACAGTCTGGCCAAAAAGTCATCCCTCTAACTGGACTTAAGTATTGATGATAAACAAAGTAGTACGCAGCTTTTCTAAAACAAGGGGGACATAATCCTTAGGCCTTCTGTTTAACTTAAAAATGACTGCAATTGCACGAGGACATGGCAATCCTGAAAGTTGCCACATCCTGCATGTACAACTTCTATTTTTCTCATTTACTCTACATGCCTCAGATCCATTTCTTTCCTCAAAGTTGTTGCCTCTAGCTGGTATTACATGCCAAAACATATAATTAAAGAATAACAATTATAAAACTTATACTATTGAGTCAGTTAAAAAATGCAATAAGTCACAAAATATACTAACCTTTGTTGATCTTTTGCAAGTTCCAATCGTTTCTGTATGTTTAGACAAATGTCATCAAGCCAAGGTTCCTCATTGTATTAAGCCTCTCCATTACAAGGACTCACATTGCCTCCAACATGGTTATTAATGGTTTATTCCTTACCATTAATAGCACAGAGTTGAAACACTTCCTAAATCCATTTTCTACTACTTCATAATTGCTTCCAAACCTAAAATAGGCTCTTGACCAAGTTTTAGGATCATTGTCCATTAAGTACTAATATGCACCAGGGTTTCCTCTCTTTATCCTGTTTATGATCTTGTTGAAAAGCTCTGGATAACTAGCCTTTGATGCGGCCCGAAACAGGTTTCTAAACTCTACTCCACTATACTACTTTCTAAAGCCTTCATAGATGTGTCTAGGACACTATCTACATCAGCTAATGGCATCACATTCTTGACAGCCTCAATCATCCCCTGCATAAAATTGTAAGTATTTGTTATAAATAACACACATAATATCAAAATATTATTTGAATTAGTATTATGTGTTTACATACCTTATGTTGATCAGACATTAGTGTGAGTCTATTCCCAGTCTCCATACCTATATCTTCAGCTAATAGTTTTAAAAACCAAGACTAATTTTCCTTATTCTTCACATTTATAATTGCCAAAACTATTGGAAATATGCGATTGTTGCCATCCCTCCCAACAATAGTTAATATTTTCCCTACATTTGGTTTCTTAAGAAAACAGCCATCTAGTGCAATGATTGGTCTACACCCTAATTTCCACCCAGCTTTTGAACCATTTAAACAACAATAAAATCTATCAAAGAAAGTCTTATCATCAGGGTTGACTATCACACCTAGCTTCATTGTGAAACCCTCATTTGAATTTAAAATTTCCTTTCCATAAGATCTGATCATAACATAATGCTCCTCAGTTATTGTTTCACCTTCATTCAATGAAAATTTCTTGTAATTACTACACCGAGTAGGGCTGACTATGCATTTGTATTTTTTCATCACTAAAGCAGCAATCTCATGCAGTTTGATTTGTGAATTTTGCCTAATCTTTTGACCAAAATGTTTACCAATCCACCTATAATTAAATAAAGTCCCATATTTGAAATCTCTAACACAGGTATGCTTATCTTTCATTGATATTACCTGGAAAGAGTTTTAAGTAGACATAGTTTTGCTATAACACCTCCAAGGGCGATTTGACTTATTATCTCTTTCAATTGGATACCTTTTCTATTTACTTTGCTTTCCTTTCTCTGGTTCCTTTAATTTCTCAGGTCTCAATCCACACCTTGCAATCACCTGATTCTTTGAGGTTCTATAAAACCATAATGAAAATCCATTTGCCAGACCGTAGTAAGTTAAGCATTCCTTTAACTACTTAGCATCAACAAACCTTTCACCAACCTAAATGAAAAACAATGTATTGTATTTACTTAATAACTGAACAAGAATAATAATAAAAATAGTTAACATGTAAATAAATAGAAGAGAAACAATACCTTGGGTTTCCTTATTTTCCAATGGGTATCCTTATCATGAATAGGATACTCCTCATTTTTTGTCTCAAATATTTGAAATGGATCAGTCATTCCATCATCACCATCTATCAATTGGCACATCAAGTTATCTATAAACTCCTCATGCTCAATGACAATGTCAGTTTCACATAACTCATATTGCCTTTTTGGTCTTGAAGGTCCAGGTTCTTTAGGATTTGTTGGTTTCTTACCACATGTGGATGTCATTTTTGCATTATACTTTTTTTCCTAAGTTCTATGAGCTCTTCCTCAGCTTCAGATAGAAAATCCACATACTTGTCTGAGTATTCACTTTCAGAATCAACATCGATACTAGCATTAAACATATTTTCCTTATCACTGTCACTATCAGACTCATTCACCGAAGGGTTAACATTTTCCACAATCACAATACCATTATTCATCCTACCAGCCTTCCTATTGGGCACAACATTAGTGTCTTCTATCATTATCCATTTACCCTTGTCAACTTTATTGGGAAAAACGTTAGTGTCTTCCATCATTATCCTTTTACCCTTGTCAACTTTACCCATACCACTGTCTACTGCCTTATGGACACTAGCATTACTATTTTCACCTGTTTTTAGCTTATACAATCATCTAAAAATTTATCCATATTCATCTTATAGACAACCATAGGTGTGCTATTCTGGAAATCTCTTGTAACTTACATAGGCTTAATGGGTGGTGAATATATAGTTTTTGCCTCTTCCTTAGCCCATGAAATTAACTCTTCATAAGGCATGTTACCAGCATCATTTTTCTTTTTTTTATGTGACAATAATCTAGCTATTCCCTCATCCCCAAAGTCAATAAAAATCAAATTCTTATGATAAAATTCAGCTAAGTTATGAGGAATGTGTACCAAGTACACATTCATTTTGCCATAAGTTTCACAAAAATTATACATAGAATAAACATTAAAATCAATTTCTATTAAGTTGCAACCTTTCTCTAAGTCACATTCATGTATTTGATAGAACATAACATAAAGGTTTTGTTGTGTTCGTTCTTTTAAATGCTCAGAAAGACTAGCATAATCCAATATATTATCATTACTAACTCTTAACTGAAGAGTGAGACCATGCTCATACCTAAGTGGTGCGACAAAGAAGACACCATCGTAATGCACATCAAACAACAGAGCTTGTGATCTAGTAAGGCGTCATATTGCAATAAAAAATACATTATTATGATTCATATAAAACACTAATGATAAAACATATAAATAATAAAAATGGGAATAATTCAAGTACAAGACATATATAATATGCAGTAAAGTACCTTTTGCACCAATTTATTATCAACCAACACAAATAACGACAATCAATTTAGAATCTTGGTGGGGTTTAATATTAGGGTTTTCTTGAAGATAGTGTTTATGTCAGGTATGTGTGGTCCAAGATGGGGACCAGGGAATAAATATACTACTTTTTTTTAGAACGGAAATTATTACTATCTCACAATATACACAACAAATCTATCTCACACGTCCTAAGCAGGACTTGAACCCACAACCATTTGGTTGGGGAGCTTCACACACAACATAGGATACCATTAGGACACAAGCCCTTTGGTGAAATAAATATACTACTAGTTTTTGGTTAGTGGGAATCTACGTGGGTAACAATCAATCGTGGCAAGCATACGTGGAAAATATTACCACGTGGAAAATATTACCACCTGGAAAATATAAGAAACCGACTAAGGGCCCAGCCTGTAAAATGCTACACAATAAGATTGAAATTCAAAAGTATATTAGTAAAATGAAAAAAAAATAGTACACTACATGGAACCAGAAATAGTGATAAGTATACTGCATTTTTAAGTCATTTTCCTAAAAAAGTTCAAGCTGATAATGTGGAAAAGTATACAAAGATCAAGTAAAACACTAATTTTATGAATTCAACAACCTCCCCTTTAATCTTTTGTTCACAACATCAGACTAACACTTCAAATGTGTTATCTGGTTTTAAGTTCATAGAATACAAGAAAAGTAAAGAAAGATTACACCAGAAACCCTAATACTTTCTTAAAGATTGAGAAAGATGATGTACACAATCTAGAGAGATGCACGATATAAGAGAGATAACAAAAAACAATAAATGAATAAGGCTGAGTATATGATGTATATATACTCCGCTAACCCTAGCTTTTTTCAGCTTCAACCACTCTACTTCTAGCTTTATACACTTTTGACCCCTGCACTTGATAAACATAAATAACAAAGAAAAAATAACAAATAACTTACCTTTTAGATCTATGAGCTTTATCAAACATGACAAACTCTATCCAAAGTATAAGAGCTTGATTATACTTTTAACATTCCCCCTTAAACTAGTTTTTATACATATCATACAAGCCCAGCATATCACAAAACTTATTGTGACCCTGAACACTTAAACCTTTAGTGAAGATATCTACTACATTATCAGCATATTTCACTTTTACAGTTTTAACAACACCTGCAGATACCTTTTCTCTCAAGAAAAACAATTCAATCTCAAAGTGTTTAGTTTTCTCATGGAAAACTGGATTTGCTGCAATTTGAATTACATAACTATTGTCACAATGAATTGGAACAGGAAGAGATACTTTAACATTAAGCTCGTATAGAATTTTATTAATCCAAATAACTTCACAAGTTACTGTATTCATAGCTCTGTATTCTGCTTCAGCAGAAGACTTAGCTAACATGGATTGCTTCTTGCTTTTCCATGATACTAAACTTTTACCCAGAAAGACTGAATAACCAGTCACAAATTTTCTAGTAGCTTTACATTTTACCCAGTAAAAGTCAACAAATACATTTAGGTTTAAAGCCTTGTATTTCACAAAAGATATACCCTTACCAGGAGCATTTTTCAAGTATCTTAAAACCCTAAATGCAAGCTTTAAATGAGATTGTAATGGAGCATGCATAAACTGACTTAACACATGAACGACATAACTAATATCAAGCCTTGTATGTGTAAGGTAAATTAATTACCTACAAGTTTATAATAATTGTTAATACTAGATAAAAGATTATCAACAACAACCTTTTTAGGCTTTGTAGTGCTCTCTTTTGTTTCAATGGGAGTACCACAAGGTCTACATGCAAGCATACCAAATTCTGCTAACACTTCCAAACAATACTTTCTTTGAGTCAAATATAAATTCCCTTTTAACTCTAACACTTCTATACCCAAAAAATATTTCAACTTGCCAATGTCCTTTATAAGAAATTTTGAACTAAGAAACTCTTTTACCTTTTTAATTTCATCATTATTGTTCCTAGTTACTACAATAACATCCACATATACAAGAAGAGCAATAAAAATACCATTCTTGTTTTTATTAAACAATGAAAAATCATTTTTACTTTGTATGAATTCATTTTTAAGTAAAACAGATGTAAGTTTCTCATTCCACTTCCTTGGAGCTTGTTTTAAGCCATAAAGAGACTTAACAAGCTTACACTCTATTATCCTCCTCACTAAAATATCCTTCAGGAAGTTTCATATAAACATCCTCTACTAACTCTCTATACAAGAAGGCATTATTAATATCCAATTGATATATAGGCCAACTGTTATTCACAACTATAAAAATTAAGCATCGAACAGTTACAATTTTGACAACAGGAGAAAATATCTCCTCATAGTCAATTCCCTCTTTCTGATTAAAGCCTTTTGCCACTAATCTGGCTTTAAACCTTTCAACGTCACACTAGACTTGTATTTAACCTTAAATACCTACTTACTTCCTATTGGTTTTCTACCAACAAGTAAGTCTGTTATTATCTAAGTACCATTCCTATTTAAGGCTTCCATTTCTTGGTTCATTGCCTCAATCCACCTTATATCACTAGCAGCCTCACTGTATGACTTAGGCTCACTAATCTTATTAAGACTTGTGGAAAAATTAAAGTTCTCAACACTCAACTTAAAGTAATTCACTTGTTTATCAATATTATACTTCACCTTAGTATTAACCTTAAAAGCACTTAATTTTGCAAGCATACTTGTTTTTCTAGTTGACCTTCTTTAATTGACACTCTGAATGTCTGGATTTAAAACTGGACCTTCACTTTGAAATTGATCATTAAACTCTTGATAAGCAGTGTCATCACCCTCAGATTCACTATTATTGGCAGCAATTATTGCACTCTCTAAATTATCACAGTCTGCTTATGCTGTCATCATGATGACCCTCATCATCCCATCTAGCATTACCGGTATTTTCAGTACCTCCTTGTGATAATTGGTATGTGCCTTTACCTATGTCAGGCCTACTATCTCTCCCATCATTACAAGGTTCATTTGACAAATAATCTTCTAGGTCAATATTGAAAAAATTCAAACCATTAAGGATTCTTGACTCAAGACCATACTTTTTGTTTTTTGAATTGTTTTTAAAAGGAAAACAGTCTCATAAAACTTAACATCCCTTGAGTAAAAAATCGTTTTGGTTTCCAAACTAAACAATTTATACCCTTTTTTATCAAAGGCATAACCAATAAACACAGATTTCTCAGACCTAGAAGAAAACTTATCACCATTATTCAGCATAGTAGAAAACCACAAACATCCAAACACTTTTAAATGAGAGAGATTAGGTTCAATTTTAAAAATCATTTCATAAGGAGACTTTTCAGATAATACAGAGCTTGGTGTCCTATTAATTAAGTAAATAGTAGTTAGAATACACTCAGACCACACTTTTAAATGAGAGATTATGTTCAATTTTAAAAATCATTTCATAAGGAGACTTTCCAGATAATACAGAGCTTGGTGTCCAGTTAATTAAGTAAATAACAGTTAGAATACACTCATACCACATGTTCAAAGGAATCCCCCCCAGAAACATGAGGGACCTAGCAACATTTAACAAGTGCCTATATTTTCTCTCTGCTATACCATTCTGTTGAGGGGTGTATGCACAAGATGGGGTGTATGCACAAGATGTTTGATGAAAAATTCTATTTTCTTTACAAAACTTATCCATATTATGATTTACAAATTCACTTTCATTATCGCTTCTAAAAACTTTAATAGTTTTATTGAAATGATGTTTAACCAAGTGATAGAATGTAGTAATGTTAAAAAAATACTTCATATTCCCCCCTCAATAAAAATACCCAAACAGACCTAGTAAAACCATCAACCAGAGTCAAAAAATACTTATAACCCTCCTTGCTTTGAACCTTGTATGGACCCCATACATCCAAATGAACCAACTGTCCAAAATCTTTGGTTTGATGGTCAATGATTGGAAAAGGTTCTCGGGTTTGTTTGCCTTATGGCAGACCTCATAGTGATCCTGATTAAAACTTGTTTCAAAATTAAGTTTGTGTTTTAGAATGTCTTGAACTTGATCAGAGGGATAACCAAGTCTGTTATGCCATATACACTTAGATAAACAACAAACTTTTATGTTATTATTAACTAATTTTTACTTGTATTTAGAAAATACAGACCATTACTCTCATTACCAGTCCCCACTTGGGTCCTTAGAACATAATTATGAACAACACAAGTATCCTCATCAAATATAACTTTGAACTTATTATCTTTACTTAATCTGTGCACTAAAAAAGGCTATTAATAGCCTGACACAACTAAAACATCATGAATCACAATTTTCTCAGTAAGTTTAAGACAGCCAACATGTGTCACCAAAGCTTTAGTACCATTGGGGTGACCAACAGTCATGTTTAACTTTGACACATCAACAACATTAAACATATTGAGAATAATATAAGTCATATGTTGACTTGCACCAGAATCAATAATCCAACCAATATATATATTATAAGAACTTATGTTGGAATTATGATAAAAAAAACCTAGAGGAACAAAAACTTATCACATAATTAATACCTGCAATGTTTGCAGGCATACTGCTAGAACCAGATTTCTCACTAATAAGAGCCATCAATCTTTTATACTGATCATCGGTGAATGAGTTAGATGAACCAACAGATTAATCTTAATTCTTGAAACAACATTATTACTTGCATAACCTCTATTAATACCAATATTCTTCTTGAAATTAGGAGGATATCCAATAAGCTCAAAACATCTATCAGTAGTATGACCATTCATATTGAAATGAGTATAAATAAGATTAGGTCTATTAACCTTTTTGGTCTGATTGTTAGAACCAAACCAGTTATTATTTCTATTATTGGTTCTTGCCACAAAAGCAGAATTACCATTACCAGATTTAGACACATTATGAGACTGAGTACTCCTATCAGACTCATCTATAGACAAAGTAGCAAAAGCACCCTTAACATCAGGTATAGGGTCAGTAGTAGGGGTGAGCAAACTGAACCGAAAACCAACCAGACCCGACAAGCTGAGCCGAACCGAGCCGAACCGAGCTTATTCGGTTCGGTTTTTGGTTTTGGATATCTATTTCAGTTTAGTCGGTTCGGTTTCGTTCGGTTCAGCTCAAACCCGACATTTTAGTCGGTTCGAACCACTAAACCGAACCGAACCGAGCTTATTCGGTTTGGTTTCGGTTTATTTAGGGTTCATTCGGTTCGGTTCTCGGTTTCCAAAAATCCTTAACTCGGTTTCGGTTTCGGGTCGGTTTTTCTCGGTTCAGGTCGGTTTCGACCCGATGCTCACCCCTAGTCAGTAGTAAGGATTATACTCCTAACAAGAGCATAAACCTCATCAAGCCCTATAAGAAACTGCATCAACTTGAGAAGTTGATTGTGTTTCTTTAACTTTTCTAAGTTCTCACAAATGCAGTCAAGCAAATTGACAAGGGAGTCATATTGCCTCCATAGTGCATTGAACTTGTGATAATACTCAGATAAGGGAGAGCCAGACTAAGACAAAGAATGAATCTTAAAATGCATATTAAAGATCACAAAAACATCTTGTTTACTATAGGTCTCTTCTAATTCATCCAAAACAATCTTAGCAACACATCCAAGAATCTAATTAAGCATAACAGAGTTACATCTATCCCATTGTTCTTGCACAAAACTCTCTTCCTCAGGTCTTTTTAATTTTCCATTTATAAAACCAAGTTTGTTTTTAGTGTAAATAGCAATTGTAATAGCAGCTTTCTAAACTTTGTAATTTTCAGTACCTTCTAGTTTGAAATTTATCAAAGGTACTCCACTAGTGTCATTACTATGCAAGAACAATAGATCATACTAATAAATACTATTCTCCTTAGAACCAAAGGCTTTCTCCTTGTCCTTAGGAGGCTTATCTCCTTCAACCATAATGAAAGAAATACAGAAAACAGATCAAAGCACAAAACCACCAATTGGCAGTAGCTAGTCTTGACAACCAGTGCGGTACAAGGTATATACCTACTATCAAGCTTAATGAACCATGATTCCTTGCTTCTTAAAGAAGTAGGTCAAGATTCACTTAATAGTACCAAAATTAGATGTATACTCAGGAAAACCAAACAAGACTGGAAATAACCAAGTCAAATAACTACTAACTCCTTCAATCACAAATAAACCACCAATCAACAACTCCAACAATCACAACAAACCCCCTTAACCTAACCATTCCACCGATTCTAAAAACCATAAGAAAAAAACGTATAAGAAGGCGTGAGAGGTGTTACAATGCACACAAAGCTTCCAAACAAGAGACAAGTTGTCTCAATTACCAATTAATCAAATGCACAACGGAATAATCAACCTTAAACAAAGAATGAAAGGATTAGTAAAGAGAATTTTACCAACAGAAACAACTGATCTTAACAGATCTATTATAACAACTAAATAACAACAAGAATCAAAGAACTTAGGGTTTTGATACATGAAAACCCTAAAATCAAGATTTACCCAAATCTTGAACAATAATCAATTAATCAACACCTGTTGACAAGTAATTGATTATAATACCAAACCCCCAATTTTCAGAAACCTTAAAAATTAGATAAACCACTTAATCGATCAATTCTACCAAGAATCAAACGATTAACACCTCAACTCGTATTGATCTGAACTCAAAACACAAAAACCCCAAAATCTGAAAACCCTAATTTTTGGAAAACAATCGATCTTTGTATCAAAACCAACCTGACTTTGATACCATGTGGAAAAGTATACAAAGATCAAGTAAAACACCAATTTTATGAAATCAACCAACCTCCTCTTTAATCTTTTATTCACAACATTAGACTAACACTTTAAATGTGTTATCTGGTTTTAAGTTCATACAATATAAGAAAATTAAAGAAATATTACACCAGAAACCCTAATCACTTTCTCTAAGATCGAGAAAGATGATGTACATAGTCTAGAGAGATGAATGATATAAGAGAGAGAACAAAAAACAATGAATGAATAAGGCTGAGTATATGATGTATATATACTCAGCTAACTCTAGCTTTTTTCCAGCTCCAGCCACTCTACTTCCAGCTTTATACACTTTTGACCCCTGCACTTGATAAACAAAAATAACAAAGGAAAAATAACAAATAACTTACCTTTTAGATCTTCGAGCTTTATCAAACATGACAAATTCTATCCAAAGTATAAGAGCTTGATTATACTTTTAACAGACAATAGTTAAAATTATATAACACGACTTCCACAATTTCAATAATCTCAAGTTTACGAACCCGTCAATTCACCAAACATGACTGCGACATATAATTTAGCAAAAAATCGTTCTTAATTTCTTCAATTTTATAAGAGCATAAACTTACTAATGTTAAATTTGTTTAATAAAATGTTTTAATTTGGGTTTATAAAATGTAAAAAGAAACTAAACATTTTGACACAAACAATCGAAGTTCAAAATCACTTATGATATTATTAAACGCCTTAAATATCATGTACGAACATGAATTGAGATATTAACTCTTGTCGGATAGGTACAGTGACTCGTTTGAAAATTCATGCATGCGAAAACAAGGTCTGGCACGCCAACGTGTGAGAGCAAATGTCTTCGTTTTCTTTTAATAGTACTTTTTTTCTTTGAAGATGGTGGTTTGGCTGTGATGCTTGTGATTCGTGGTCAACCAGTTATAGCTACAACGACGGTGATGAATGCGGTGTGAGCTTTGGTAGAAGGTGTGATTTAGCGGGTGGTGAAGTGCGGGTATGAAAGTGTGTTTTTTTATGGTTTTAAACTATAGATAATACTAGTAATTATTATTATTTTTAAAAGCCGTCTTCTTAGAAAAGAAAAGAAAAAACTTTGATGAGAGAAAACAAGTGATTGACCAAGTCACACAACAACCCCCAGTTTTTTAATTCGAGAAAAAAGGAAAACGGAAAGCGAGTTAACTGAAGCACGTCCAACTTCCCTCCCAACTAACCGCCGATAAATCTCTCCAGATTCTATCCTTCCTTCCCTCCTCAAATAACTGCCTTACCTTACTCCCCCCCTTATATCCATTAATCCATCCATCCCACACAATGTAAACTCATCCTTCATTTCTTCTATTCATCGCTCAATGGATCGTTTCATCATCCAATCAAACCAATTACACGACAACCAATCCCCCCAACCCCCACTCGAGAAAACCCTCTCAACCCCCATCCTCTTATCCGACCGCATCTCACGCGCCTTAACCGACGCGCCACCAAAACTCTTCCCCACCGAATGCCACACCCTCTCCACCAAACTCCACACTCTCTCCCACATGCTACGCGCCGCCGTCTCTCTCTCCACCTCCTACGACCGTCCTCTCCGTCGCATCTTCTCTGACGTCACCGCTAACCTCCACCGGAGTTTTAAATTAGTCAAAAAATGCCGCCGCCGGAGCTTTTTCCGGCGATTCTTTACCGTCGTTACCGTTAATGACTTTAAGAAGATATTTAACCTAATCGATGGCTCAATCGGTGATATGACGTGGCTGTTGAGTTTATCTGATGGCGTCGTTTTAAGTTTGCCGCCAATTTGTGCTAATGATCCGATATTGGCGTGGGTGTGGTCGTATATATCTTCTCTTTATTTATTAAATGATTTGGAAGTGAAAATTGAAGTGGCACGTGAGCTGACGTCACTCGCACGTGACAGTGACAGGAATAAGAAGGTGATTGTGGAGGAAGGAGGTGTGGCGCCTTTGTTGCCTTAATCCACCTTATATTACTAGCAGCCTCACTGTATGACTTAGGCTTACTAATCTTATTAAGACTTGTGGAAAAATTGAAGTTCTCAACACTCAATTAGAGTAATTTAACTTTGTATTAATAGTATTATACATCACCTTAGTATTAACCCAAAATCAATTAAATATTGCAGGCATACTTATTTTTCTATTTGACATTCTAAATAACTCTTCTGACTGTCTGGATTTAAAAATTTGGAACTTTCACTTATGAAATGATTAAGCTTGTGATAAGCAGTGTCATCACCCTCAGATTCACTATTATTGGCAGCAATTATTGCACTCTCTAAATTATCACAGTCTGCTTTTGTGGTATGCTGTCATTAGGATCCCTTTATCATCCATTATGAGCATTTACTAGTAGTTTTCATACCCTCCTTGTGATAATTGGTATGTGCCTTTACCTATGTCAGACCTACTATCTCACCCATCATTACAGGGTTCATTTGACAAATCATCTTCTAGGTCATTATTGAAAAAAATCAAACCACTGAGGTTTCTTAACTCAATACCATACGCTTTGTTTTCTGAACTGTTTTTGAAAGGAAAAATAGTCTCATAAAACTTAACATCCCCTTGAGTAAAAAACCTTTTTGGTTTCCAAACTAAACAACTTATACCTTTTTTATCAAAGGCATAACCAATAAACACATATTTCTCAGACCTAGAAAAAACTTATCACCATTATTCAGCTTAGTAGAAAAACACAAACATCCAAACACTTTTAAATGAGAGAGATTAGGTTCAGTTTTAAAAATCATTTCATAAGGAGAATTTCCATACATTACAGAGCTTAGTGTCTTGCTATTAAGTAAATAACGTTAAATACACTATTACCACCTGTTCAAAGAATCCCCCCTGATAACATGAAGGACCAAGAAATATTTAACAGTGCCTATGTTTTTTTTTCTCTGCTATACCATTCTGTTAAGGGGTGTATGCACAAGATGTTTGATGAAAAATTCCATTTTCTTTACAAAACTTATCCATATTATGATTTACAAATCCACTTCTATTATCACTTCTAAAAACTTTAATAGTTTTATTGAATTGATCTTTAACCAAGTGATAAAATGTGATAATGTTAGAAAATATTTCATCTTTCCCCCCTCAACAAAAAAACCCATACAAACCTAGTATAATCATCAACCAGGGTCAAAAAAATACTTATAACCTCCTTGCTTTAAACCTTGTATGGACCCCATACATCCAAGTAAACCAACTGTCCAAGATCTTTAGTTTGATGGTTACTAATTGGAAAAGGTTTTCTGGTTTG
Organism: Tanacetum coccineum; assembly: GCA_026074375.1. Taxonomy (NCBI): domain Eukaryota; kingdom Viridiplantae; phylum Streptophyta; class Magnoliopsida; order Asterales; family Asteraceae; genus Tanacetum; species Tanacetum coccineum. The sequence goes on from BQNB010010644.1 coordinate 45,230, forward strand.
TTTTGCCTTATGGCAGACCTCACAGAGATCTTTCTTAGAATTTGTCTCAAAATTTAGTTTGTGTTTTAGAATATCCAGAACTTGGTCAGAGGGATGACCAAGTCTGTTATGCCATATACACTTAGATAAACAACAAACTTTTATGTTATTAACAACTAATTTTTTACCTGTATTAAGAAAATACAGACCACTACTCTCATTACCAGTCCCCACTTAGGTCCTAGAACAGAATTCTGAACAACACAAGTATCCTTATCAAATATAACTATGAACTTATTATCTTTACTTAATCTGTGCACTAAAGAAGGCTATTGATAGCCTGACACAACTAAAACATCATGAATTACAATTTTCCATCTAGTAAGTTTAAAGAACTGCAAAAAAACATGTTGCACCAAAGCTTTTTGTACATAGGGGCGACCAACATCATGTTTAAACTTATTTGACACATCTAACCAACATTAAACATATTAAGAATAGTATAATCATAAAAAAAAAAAAAGAATGTTTGACTTGCACCAGAATTAATAATCCAACCAATATATATCTTATAAGAACTTATGTTGGAATTATGATTAAAAAACCTAGAGGAATAAAAACTTATCACATAATTAATACCTACAATATTTGCAGGCATACTACTAGAACTAGATTTCTCACTAATAAGAGCCATTAATCTTTTATACTGATCATCAGTGAATGAGTTAGATGAACCGGCAGATTGATCTTTAATTCCTGAAACATCATTATTACCTGTAGAACCTCTATTAATACTAATATTGTTCTTAAAATTAGGAGAATATCCAATAAGCTCAAAACATCTATCAGCAGTATGACCATTCATATTGCAATGAGTACAAATAAGATTAGGTCTATTAAGCTTTCCGGGCTGATTGTTAGAACCAGACCAGTTATTATTTCTATTATTGGTTCTTGCCACAAAAGCAGAATTACCATTACCAGATTTAGACACATTATGAGACTGAGTACTCCTATCAGACTCATCTATAGACAAAGTAGCAAAAGCACCCTTAACATCAGGTATAGGGTCAGTAAGTAAGGATTTATACTCCTAACAAGAGCAGTAAACCACAGATCACGCCTCATAAGAAACTGCATTAACTTAAGAAGTTTGATTGTGTTTTTCTTTAACAGTTCTGAGGTTCTCACAAATGCCGTTATGGCAAATTGACAAGGGAGTCATATTGCCTCCATAGTGCATTGAACTTGTGATAATACACAAATAAAGGAAGCCAACTGAGACAAAGAATGAATCATAAAATTCATATTAAAGATCACAAAAGCATCTTGTTTACTATAGGTCTTCTCTAATTCATCCCAAACAATCTTAGCATTTTTAGAAAACACTTGTCTCTTAAACACATATTGAGAAACACATCCAAGAATCTAATTAAACACAACAGAGTTACATCTATCCCATTGTTCTTGCATAAAACTCTTTGTCCTCAAGATTTACAAAAACCTTAAAAATTGGATAAACAAACTTAACGATTCAATCTACCAAGATCAAACACGAACACCTCAACTCGTATTGATCTGAACTCAAAACACAAAAACCCTAAAAATTTGAAAACCCTAATTTTTGGAAAACAATCGATCTTTGTATCAAAACCAACCTGACTTTGATACCATGTGGAAAAGTATACAAAGATCAAGTAAAACACCAATTTTATGAAATCAACCAACCTCCTCTTTAATCTTTTGTTCACAACATCAGACTAACACTTTAAATGTGTTATCTGGTTTTAAGTTCTACAATACAATAAAAGTAAGAAAAGACACAGTAGAAACCTTTATCACGTTTCCTCAAAGATTGATAAAGATGATGTACAGAGTCTATAGAATGAACGTTATAAAGATAGCTAACAAAAAACAATGAATGAATAAGGCTGAGTATATGATGTATATATACTCAGCTAACTCTAGCTTTTTTCCAGCTCCAGCCACTCTACTTCCAGCTTTATACACTTTTGACCCCTGCACTTGATAAACAAAAATAACAAAGGAAAAATAACAAATAACTTACCTTTTAGATCTTAGAGCTTATCAAACATGTCCGCAAAAAAAAAAACGCAAACACTATCCAAAGTATAAAGATTTTGATTAAACTTTTAACAAACAATAGTTAAAATTATATAACATGACTTCTACAATTTCAATAAACTATTTAACTATTGAAAGTGTGTTTTTTATGGTTTTAAACTATTATTATTATTATTAAAAGCCGTCTTCTTAGAAAAAAAAGAAAAAAAAAACTTTGATGAGAGAAAACAAGTGATTGACCAAGTCACACAACAACCCCCAGTTTTTTAATTCGAGAAAAAAGGAAAACGGAAAGCGAGTTAACTGAAGCACGTCCAACTTCCCTCCCAACTAACCGCCGATAAATCTCTCCAGATTCTCTCCTTCCTTCCCTCCTCAAATAACTGCCTTACCCCCTTATATCCATTAATCCATCCGTCCCACACAATGTAAAACCATCCTTCATTTCTTCTATTCATCGCTCAATGGATCGTTTCATCATCCAATCAAACCAATTACACGACAACCAATCCCCCCAACCCCCACTCGAGAAAACCCTCTCAACCCCCATCCTCTTATCCGACCGCATCTCACGCGCCTTAACCGACGCGCCACCAAAACTCTTCCCCACCGAATGCCACACCCTCTCCACCAAACTCCACACTCTCTCCCACATGCTACGTCGCCGCCAGTCACTTTACTACCTTGTTCTTTCTGATCACGTTCCTTTCTCATTTTGTCTACACTTCTACTAATTGCTATCCTTCTCATTGGATCCCTGTCTGTGTAGCAATATCCGATTCTAAATTCTATCTGCTGGTTTCCTTGCTTTTCCTACTCTGTCATATCTCTCTCTTCTATCTATTCTTGATTCTGCTAATACTGCTATCTGCGTCTATCCTAATCTTCTTTCTTCTCTTCTTCTTCGCTGCCTCTTATGTCTAAATGTTGTCTTCTCTCTTTTGACATAAGTCAAATCTTCTTCCCTTATTATTTAAACCTATTTGCATTTTCTACATTTCTTGTCTGCTTTGTTTCTATCTCCTAACCTAATTACTACCCCCCCCCCGTATTTTGTCCTTCCTCTATATTAACCTATCTTAAGTCTTTTTGGACATACTTACAATTTCATGTAGCATTCTTTAATCCTATCTATCTCACTTTTCTACTTAATTCTACTCTCTTCATTCTAAGTCTATTCCGTAACACATGACAGTCTTTCTAACTCGTTACGTTCTATGTTTCTACTAATCTTTTTGCTCTACCTTTTTTCTTATAGACTAAACTTTGTTAACCTTATAGTCTAGAATAAAGGTCTCGACGTAAAATGGGTCATAAATTCCTCTCTGACATACATCTTTGCACCTTTAAATCTTATCTCTCATACGATATCTAAACTACTTCATATCTATTCTTCTTTTCGCTATCATCCCTCTAACTTACTTGCGTAGGACTCTGCTTTATAAATTGACGTCCTTATCATAAAACAAACATTTTAGAATTCTTAATATATCTTCTCTTTTCTAACTATCCTTCTATTCTTAATTCTTAATCTTTAAACCTACCAAACTCGTCTTCTTTCTTCCTAAAGCTAGTCTAATCTCTGATCTTAATCAAATCCTAAGTTTCTCTTCTCATTAACCTTCATACTTATATACTCTAACCTTTCTTTCTTAACCTCTCTCCTTAAATATTTTATCTTTTTCTAATTAAATCTTCTCCATCTTTATCTATTAATCCCTCTTAATTATCCGCCGTCTTCTCGTCCTCCTTCTCGCATTCTGAAGACTTCTAGTCCTATCTCATTCTCTGACTCTACTATCTCCTATAGCCCTCTCTTTTTCTCAAAACTCTCCACATATCCTCTACCTAAAAGTCTTCCTTTCTATCTAGTCTTAAAAATCTTTAGTTCTTACCGTACTAATTCGTACATGTGTTCTTATCTTCTTTCAATTCTTCTCTCTGTCTCTACATATCCGTTCTGATCTATCTCTGTTCTAGCTAAACTTTCTTCTCCTCCCTATGCGAGTCTTTCTTCTTCTTACTCTCTCCACCTCCTACGACCGTCCTCTCCGTCGCATCTTCTCTGACGTCACCGCTAACCTCCACCGGAGTTTTAAATTAGTCAAAAAATGCCGCCGCCGGAGCTTTTTCCGGCGATTCTTTACCGTCGTTACCGTTAACGACTTTAAGAAGGTGTATAACGTAATCGATGGCTCAATCGGTGATATGACGTGGCTGTTGAGTTTATCTGATGGCGTCGTTTTAAGTTTGCCGCCAATTTGTGCTAATGATCCGATATTGGCGTGGGTGTGGTCGTATATATCTTCTCTTTATTTATTAAATGATTTGGAAGTGAAAATTGAAGTGGCACGTGAGCTGACGTCACTCGCACGTGACAGTGACAGGAATAAGAAGGTGATTGTGGAGGAAGGAGGTGTGGCGCCTTTGTTGAAAATGATGAAGGAGGAATCCGTGGAGGGGAGGATAGCGAGTGCGAATGCGATTTTTTGTTTGGTGAATGAGCGAGTGAGGGCGCGGGTGGTGTTTGTCGAGCACGGGGTTGGGGTGATTTTGAGTGCGTTTAGGAGTGGGAGTATTTTGGTTCAGATTGAGGTTGTGAAGGTGATTGGGAGGTTGTGTGAGTTTGATAGTGTTTGTCAGGAGGCGTTTGCGAGGGAGAATGTGATCGGGATGCTTGTCACGTTGTTGGCGATTGATATGTTTGATGACGATGATGATGGTAAGGGTAATAAGTTGTTGAGGAGAAGTATTGGTTCGGCGGTTGAGATTGATAGGAAAGTGGATAGGGATAGGGGTTTGGCTATGTCGTCTAGTTATAGTAATAAGTTAGGGGATTTGTCGTCGGGGAATTCTATATGGTTTAGGAATAGGAAAGAGAGTAAAAATGAGGTGTCGAAGTTGATATTAGAGTTTAAGACTAGTTGTTCTGGTGCGTTGTGGATGCTTGCAAGAGGTAATGTTGAGAATTGTAGGAAGATAACCGAGACTAAAGGGTTACTATGTTTGGCTAAGCTTATCGAGAGGGAAAAAGGGGAGTTACAGATTAATTGTTTGATGACGGTATTGGAAATAACTAATGCGGCTGAAAACAATCCTGATATTAGGAGAGCGGCGTTTAAGACTAATTCCCCTGCTGCAAAAGCGATAACGGAACAGCTTATTAGACTAGTTAATCAATCGGATAATCCTGTGATTAAGATACCAGCCATTAGGGCGATAGGTCATTTGGCTCGAACTTTTCCTGCTAGACAGACTCAGGTCATTGGTCCTCTGGTTAAGCAGTTTTCTCACAGGAATGTGGAGGTGGCAACGGAATCGGTTATTGCTCTTGGGAAATTCACGTCTCCGGATAATTTTTTATGTGCAGAGCACTCGAAGACTGTAGTTGAGTTTGAAGGAGTACAGCCGTTGATGAGACTGTTAAGGGGGGGCGAGAGGACCCAGTATCATGCTTTGGTTCTTTTGTGTTATCTTTCGTTGCATGCTGGAAGCAGTGAGACGTTTCAACAGGCTAGACTTTTGACAGCTTTAGAAGGGGCAGATAAGTCCGTTGCTTGTCAGTATCCTGAGATGAGAGAGTTAGTGGCGAAGGCGGTTTATCATCTGAATTTGTCTCATTCCGGTGTGCTTCTTTCTCGTAGCAAATCTTTTTCACGTTGACGAACATAGTAGGCTGGTAAATACATTTAGACTAACATTGTAATTATGGGCAAGGGGTTTTTAGCTCATTTGGAAACATGGGTACGGGTTTATTCAGGAAGAGTTGGTCAATGATGTACCGAACCAAAGGTTTTTTGTTTTAAGATAACGTTTCCTGAGAGTTACGTGTCTTATATGATTAGATGTTTTTGTTGGTTAATGATAAGCTTTTATCTCCAGAAATACAATTACAGTTCTGGTGTGTTATTTGCACCTTTCATGTCGTTGGATATACTTTTGTTGCTTGTTTGGAAGTTCAGATGTCATTCGCCCCTGAGCTAATAGTACAAGTGGCAAGATGGGCGGGTTGAGTGATGGGTCATATTGGGTTCTGGTTGAAACAGTTGCGGAGTAGTTTTGTCCGGATTGTAATAGACTGAACCCATAAACACTTATTTGCCCGTTTCCTTTAAAGAGGTTATTAATTATTAGGGTGTTAATCATGACTACGGTAACCTATTTTATCACCATTATAGTTTAAATATCTGAACAAAGATTTAGGAGGGTGTATGCAAACAAAGTAGACTTCAAATGACTTGCAACCCACCAACCCGTTCCTCTTCTAGCAAAACTTTGACCCAGTTTAAGTAAAGCACAATCCAGATTCCATATATATGGGTCGAAAGCGTAGCCACTAGTTTCCACGGTGCTCATTTTGCGCACACATGGTACCTGCAGTACAACTAATGGAAGACAGGATGTGCTTATAGTCGGTTCAGAACATCTGAGCAGTATGAAGGGATACATGCCTCCATGATTTAAAGGTCTTTTGAGAAGGTACATTGCTTAGATGAGCTGCTCCAGGTATGCTACAGCCTACAGCTATAATCATTTGACTTTTTTATAAGTATCATCCATCTGTCATGTTTGTTCAAAATGATTAAAAGTATAGACAACACAAGGATACAGATGATGGTTCTTATTTTCGTTATTTGTCGTATTGTACAACTAGTTCCACAACATACAAATGTTAAACATAATCAAAACAGATAAAGCCTATCATATTACGTATGAGAACCAAATTTGCTAATTCTTAAATGAGGTCAACTATTCCCAACAGCAATCTATGCTAGTTTCTAGTATGAGAGCCAATCATCATGTGGTTTGACCTTCGAAAGGTCAACTGATGCAGCTATTTGAAGGAACCTAAACAAACCAACTCATGAAAACTCGAAAAGCATGGCCAAGTTTTCTCCAAAATTAGTATTTCTGGTGTTTGTGTTTGTGTTTCTGTCTTTCCTTCATGCCAATACTGCATTTTCGGGTAAACTATATTTGTTTCTTTGTTCTAGCTCATACGTTTTTTATAATGCTTATATGCTTTAATCACAAAAAAAGGATGATTAGTTCACAACTAAGGTTGTCAACAAGTATCTATGCCGAAGTGAAAATCAGTTTTGTTTACTTTAGGAAATGTGTTATTGATTATTTGTTTGTGTAATTAGATAACGGTTTCCGATACACTCAAAGATCAAGTGAGTTGATTCAAGCTTGGCGACAAAGGGTTGTAGTTTTTGAGAGTAGAAGGAAATTAAGAACTGCAAAAGCGCCACCAGCACCCAAGCCGAGCAAGACAAAAAATGTCAGAATAAAAAGAGGTCTTTGATGTTGTTTAAATATAGTTACATCTAAACAACTCAAGACATCCATAAGCAACTTACATAATACTGATTCTTTATTCACAAACGTTTTGGGTTTGGTATGCATTTATTGTTTCTGAAGTTTATATAGTAACCAAATACTTTGCACATACTAGTGAATCTGTGATCGAGCCCTATCAATGGGCACCCGACAACCTTGAAGTTCTTATATTTGCATACGCTAAGTTTTGGATCGCCATAAGTTAGCCTTTAATGTTTAAGCAAACTACATTGTCAGTATGTTCGAATTCAGTTTTGGCATTTTTTTTAGAAATGCTCAGTTTTGGCATTTATATTGTGATGCATGTATCAATGAAATTAACCAACACCAAACGGCCTATTAGCCTAACCTCCCCACAAGAGGTTTAGGTTCAAACGTCACTCGGTACACATACATCTTACTTAAAGATTTGCCCTCCTGAGCATGGATAACCTTGACAACCTCATCCGTATTTACCCTCATGAAGTCATGTATCAATGAGATTGACAATTATTAACGTTGCGTTGCTCTTATGTTGTTCACAAGTTGTTTCCTTGCACGTACTGACGTACACCATGGTCCTTGGCTAATGAGTAATGATTGTGTCCATCGGTGCTTGTCTGGTCCGCATTGATGCTTTATACGTAGATAGAAAGGAGTGTAAAGTAGAAAATAGGTAAGTAGTAAATAGGTAGTCTTGTAACCTTGTATGCATTGATGAGACTTTGAGAGTACAAAATGCATTTAAACCTGTGAATGTTTTTTTGTTGGTTTGTTTAGATTTACGATTTTGAGTTGGGTGAGTATATCTATATTGTGATCTGGCCCAAACTGTATAAAGCCCATATTGAATCACAGTTTTCCATCTTTTGACCGATCAACTTAGGCTAGGCACTATGAGTCGGTCGTTGGGCTAGGTCGACCGAAATCGTAGTCGGTCGCCCATATAGTGGTTGTGTCGATCGCCGTCGGTTGTAAGTCGGTATGCATCGCATACTCAACCGGTAGTCGGGCTTGGTTTTGGCATTAAAGGCAACGGTCAATTGTGGTTTAATATATATAAATAAAACTTTTTAATTTTTAAAATTTAAATAATTTAACAATATAAATACCCACTCATTTTACTATTTTTTTTCATAAATTCAAACAAAAATTCAAACTACTTCTCTCAAATCAAAAACTCACCATGTTTAACAAGAAAACTCCCAAATCAAAAACTCCAAAATCCTGAATTCATGAAAACGTTTCGCATTTGACACCGGATCCGAATTTCCAATTATCCGGTATCTCACCACCCATTCGCTTTCTATCCCCAGGTTTTGAATATCAATCACTGTTGATAAAATATAATGCCTAAAAACATTAATAATATTTTTTCACATCTTTACGTTTTGATAATCACAAAATATAAAAACGTTCAACGTAAAATTAAACGTAAACAAGTATTTAGTAGTAAATAATTCATTTCAAACTTATATCACTCCAAGGTATGAATAAACAAATGTTTGATGCATTTTATGATCAAAGGAAACTGTTATAAAATATTGTAAACTTTTTATAAACATCACAAAACATTTTTTACATTTAAAAGAAATGTTTTATTCAAAATAAACATTTTGAATTTTAAATTTTCGGACCTAAAACGGCTAGAAATGATCCAGTAAACACCTCCCCTGAATAGGACAAAATAAGCGTCTAAATAAGGGGCGGCCCCCTTAATTACATGGGCGACCCCCTTAATTTTAAGGGGGCCGGCACCCTATTTAAGGGGTCGGCCATAGACTCCGCTCCTCCTTTTTGTCCTATAAATACTGGACTATTCCCCAACATTTTTCTTACCTTTTGCACTCATTCTTTCTGCTCAAAACAGCCCACTTATCCTCTCTAAAATCCTTTGATCATTTAATCATAAAGCTTTGTTTCCAAGTGATCCAAGCTATATTCCTCAAGTGCAAGAGAAGAATACTTTCATCATCAAGTGAAGAAGTATTACACCTTAGTGTGCATAGCAATCTTGTTGCATTCATATCACATATTTGTAAATCAATTGTATATCTTGTAGTTGTGTGTAGTAGCTAGATCTTGGTGATCTTTGTAAGTATAGTTAGATCGTTGTGATCTTACCAAGTAGTGTTAGGTAGTTGTGATATAAGTAGTGTGGTGAAGTGAAGTCGTGAAGTTGTGAAGAAGTCGTGAAGTTTTAAAGAAGTCGTGAAGTTGTGAAGAAGTTGTGAAGTTGTGAAGAAGTCGTGAAGTTGTGAAGTCGTGAACAAGTCGTGAAGTTGTGTTGTGATAGATTGGTTCTAGCTAAGATTAGAACTCGACATCTAGCTTAGTGTCGGAAATTGATATAAGCAATGTTGTGTACGGTTTTCTCCGCCATAAGAGAGTTTGTTGACATAGTGAAGAAAACTCTTGAGTTTGGTGCTCGGGGAGTGGAGTAGGGCGAAGAGGTGCTTCGTTACCGAACCACTATAAATCCTCGCGTTGTGGTTTGATTGTTCTTACTCTTATCTCTTGTCTTACTTTATCATTTCATATATTTACATTGTTCATATTGTGCAAGCATTGAATTCACAAAAAATGTCGAATCTAAGTTTTACAAACATACATAAAACTTAAATCTAAAAAGCGGTAAACTATTCAACCCCCCTCTTCTAGTTTTCCACAATCACAATTACCACAGACACCACAACATAATAACATGTTTTATCAAAATCGTCCATCCTTTTCCTCCGTATAACAACCAAAATGATTTCTACCAATCACCAACTGGATTGTATCGTCCTACTATGGATTCATCGACGTCTTCCCAAGCAAATCAACCTTATTCTCCGCTTAATCGTGTTACTCTTGATATGGATTTTGAGCAGTTAATCAATAATAAGGAGTATTACCAGAGCCAAGATTATTCTATGGGTCAAGGTTCGGCTCACGGTTTCGCTCATGGTTCGGCTCACGGTTCAGCTCCAGTTGACGACGACGACTCTCCAGTCGAAGAGATGTCACCCGTCAAAGCTAAGAAGCCCTCGAAATGTGCTTCAAGGGCCAAGAAGAATGATGCCAAGGAGAAGGAGGCGCCAAAAGACTGGACAAAGGCGGAAGAGATCGCGTTGTGCCAAGCTTGGTGCGATGTGTCGGAAAATAGCGAGAAAGAAAACAGTATGAAGGCTAAGGGGTTTTGGGAAGTGGTTATTAACTACTTTAAAAAGGAAACTGGTTCAACGAGAGGGTACGACTCGAACCTTAGCAAATGGAAAAATAAGGTTCGCCCTAGAATTGGTTGTTTTTGCGCCATCATCAATAATATTAAAGAGAATCACGAAAGTGGTTCGTGTGACCTCAGTGTGTACCAAAAAGCTTGTGCATAATACAAAATGATCTACGGGCATGACTTTATGTTGGAGCATTGCTATAACATTTTAAAAGATCACCAAGGTTGGTTAGAGATTGAGATGCCTGCTTTTTACAAGTATACAAAAGGGCTAAAAAAATTCAAGAATTCAGAAACCACCTCCGAGCCAGCATATGGTAGTTTTAATTTGAATATTGAAGCGGATGAGTATGAGAAAGAGGCTCGAGAACATCGACCAATGGGTCGTAATGCTTCAAAGGCCAAGAAGAAATCATATGCCTCCTCTCGTGAGGGATCTTCTTCATTTGTTGATTTGGTAGCCGACAAATACTTAGGCATTAAGTCGACAAAACGGGAAAAGATGCAGGAGCAACAAGACTCCTACATACAATTGAAGAATCGAGAGTTGGATATCCAGGAGGCGGCGCGTAAGGAAGCGGCAGATTTGAAAAGAGAGAAACTTGAAATACAACGTCGAAAACTCCAATTATACGAAAAAAAGAAACGGGACAAAGACATCTTATTCTATAATTCAGTAATTGACCCCTCTTTGCTCGCAATACAACAACAAAAGATGCAGGAGATAAATGACGAAATCAAGGAAACCTATAACTTAGATTATTATTTTCTTAAGTCTTTAATTATTATTGTCATATTTTTATGTTATTTGAATAATTATGTAATGTTTTTATTTTTAATGAAATTTAATTTTGTTTAAAAAAAATGAAGGTCGCCTTATAGTGGCAAAAAGTCGTCTGTAGGTCGCCGAAGAGAAAAAGATGATGTGAAGGGAAAATGTAGGTCGCTGAAGGTCTTTATAGTGCCTAGCCTTATAGGGTTTGAACTCACCCGTCACAAATCTATAACGCGAATCATATAAGGCCTTTTCTTTTATAGAAAATTAGCGTGACCACTTTACAATTTTTGCACCAAGGAAGAATTAAAATTGAAATCTCACACATTTCAACGACGACCTTTTTTACCAACGAGGCCGCCTTGGATGAAAACTATTTCGTGTCCATCAATGTATTATTTCTTTTCGCAAAATGTTAGAATTTCAAACAGTAAATTAGAGAACTTGTGTTTGCTACACTATGGTAGATATTTCTCCATCGTGCAACTTTCCTACCAAAACTTGATATGTAGGTCGAACTACCAAGTTACTTAATTTACAGAAGTTCTACATAAGCAAAATAAATTTAAAATATTTACATATTTTAAGGGGGCATTTACATGTATTCCTAAAAAACCTTCAATATTTACATATTTCCTCAAACATGCTTCAATAACATTGTACAATATGCATTGAAAACTTGTATTTTGAGAAAATATGTAATTTATGAAGTTTCATTAGGTATATATGACGTTACAAAGATTAAAAGTTATAAGTTCTATTTTGGCTAAACTTAAAAAAAAAACTCGTAACACAAAAATATGAAACCAGGTGAATTTCATGAAACCTGATATGCTGACTTAGTTTTACACTATCTAAGAAAAATCCATTTGCTAGTAATTTATGTAACTTAAATTGAAAACATGACATTATTGGTTCTGTTGAATATGTCTTCACAAGTGTTACAAACTGTATAACGATATCCATGTACCTAAAGTAAATTTTATACGGATTCTATAAACACGAGGTACATACGAGATAAACCGAGTTGCATAAAAAAAGACATTATGACTTAAACAAATACGATATCAATTTAAAGATCAATCCTTAGACTAACAACATCAGAACCCCAAAAAAAACTCTCTCATCGGACACATTAACATCATATCATCTTTTTCTCTCCACTTTTATACCTTTATTCCCTTTCACTTTTTACTCACGTCAATAAAACCACCCTCACTGGTAAAACATTTTAATTAAATACATACTTTATATAAATATATCTCACAAAATACCTCACACACTCACCGACTGTGACTGGTTTAAAACTGTTGGGATATGTACATATATCAAATAATATATGTCCGGGAAATTACGTGAGCCTGTGGGGGCACACGCGTATACACAGAGGATACGTTTATTAAAGTAATTAATATATTGTATATTAATATACTTCACGAAATATTAAACGGTCTTTAATTATAATGTTAGACGTTATATATAATTAATAGATATTAATAAGTGAGGGACTTATTAGTACAAAAATCAAACCCGTGGGGTGTTGGTTGTGACCGGTCGAACAAGGCAAAAAAAAGGAGGGATCCGAATTTCATTTCTAGCGAACAAAAGGAGGTGTTTGAGTATGACTTGAAGAACAGATCTTGGGGCTATTTATACCCTTACCTCATTCATTCGTGGAGAGGGTTTTTAGATAAAAAAAAACCGCATCACTTTTACTCCTCATATGCGATTAGCTAAAGTGGTTATTCCATTGAAGGGATACATTCATCTATGTCAAGAAACCATGCAATATCATGCATGTATACTGTACACATGTTTACGATACATGCAGTGATTGGTTTGTTTTCCTCCTTCACTGTGTTCGGCAAGAAATCCTTAAGAGGATGATCGATCATGTGATGATTAGATTCAAAACAAGAACATCGTGTTGAGTTGTTTATTCGTGAAGCAAGTGTTGGGTTTTACATCTATTTAACCATTAAATATATCACGAGTAAGCATCGGAAAAGATAGATCACGTATAGAATATGCAATTAACAAATGGATCAAGAAGCGTGTACCTTTTAACAATAAACGACACCGTTCTTGAATATACGCATGTGTATAATAAATGATACCATGCTAAAACCACCCAAGATCTAAAGTAAGATCTCTCTACTTCAACACACACAATACGTTCTTAGCAAACAATTAAGTATGTTAGTACTAGTAGTGATAAAGTCACCAAACGCCTTCGACTCTTGAATCAATCAACACGAAAAACCCTTGTGGGTTGTTGGTTTCGATCGAACAAACACAAACCGAAACCCTTGGGGTTTGGTTCGACCGATCGAGCAATAGGGAGAGAAGGAGAGAATTTTAGGGATTAGTTTTTCAAGTTATGACAAATAATAATCCCTAGACCTCCTTATATAGGCTACATAACTTGGCTTGCAAGTTAGGTAATTCCACCTCCTCTTAGAGATTAGGAAACAAATAGATTAAAGGGAAAAAGGAGATAATTTTCATACTTTCCTTTTCTCTATAATTCCCATATATGTCTTTTAACTATTTAACAACTAATATAACTCCGTTAAATATTTATATTAATATTTAACGCTCTTTAAGCTTTATCACTAAATATATTACATTTAATATATTTATATTAATTATTCTACGTATTAATGCGTGCGTCCCCGTAGGCTCGAATAAACTTTTCGGACATATATTATTTTACGTGGACATAATCTAACGGCTCCCACTTGGACATGTACCAAACAATATAATAACATTGGTAAGCGTCTAGCAACACGCCAATGCTCCCAGAAATATCCAAGTATGGTTTCATAAAGTCACGGGAAAATAATTTATGTATTTACAATCCCTTTGTTTCAGATACCGTGTTAAAAATGGAAATGGATCTAAGTCATTCCATTAATTAACGATTATGTTTCTCGTATATATGATTAATCTAGATTACCAAAAATCATTGAGACCTTTCTACCTGAGTTGATGAGAACCAAAGTGCTTTTATAGCAGGAAGATAGATAACAGATAACATTTTATTAGCACAAGAATTGCCGAGGGGTTACAACAGGAAGAACTCAGGAAAGAAATGTGCTTTTAAAATAGACTTGCAGAAGGCATATGACACCATTAACTGGGATTTTCTTGGTAAATGTCTGAATGGCTTTGGTTTTCATAGTAAATAGATCAACTGGGTAATGGCTTGTATCACAACTGCTAAATTCACAATTAATGTGAATGGAGAGAGAGTTAGGTACTTTAGTGGTGGAAGGGGGCTAAGGCAGGGGGATCCTATCGCTCCATACCTTTTCACTTTGGTCATGGAGGTCTTAAACTTGCTAATGAAGAAAAATATCAGTGAAACACCTAATTTTAGATATCATTTTGGATGTAAGAAACTCAAAATCACCTGCATCTGTTTTGTTGATGACCTAATGGTGTTTTGTAATGGAGATATTAGCTCTGCCAAAGTAATAAAAAGAACACTGGAGGAGTTTAGTGGTGTTTCAGGCCTAAAGCCAAACATGCAAAAAAGTACTATATTTTTTGGAGGTATGAATGCTATTGAGCAAAACAATATCCTGAAGATTATGCCTTTTTATGTAGGGAAATTTCCTATGAAGTACTTGGGTGTGCCATTAATAACAAAGCAGATAAGTATTTTTTATTGCAAACTTTTGATTGAGAAAGTAGAAAAGAAAGTCCTGGATTGGAAGAATAGAGCCTTGACTTATACAGGAAGACTTCAATTAATAGCATCTGTCCTAAGCTCAATGCAGATGTATTGGGCATCTGTGTTCCTAATCCCTAAAACATTCATCAATGAGATAAATAAATTGCTGAAAAGATTCCTATGGTGTCAAGGAGATTTGATTAAGGGTAGAGCTAAGGTAGCCTGGGATGCTATGTAAACCAAAGGATCAAGGTGGTTTGGGATTAAAAGATCTGCACAAATGGAATGAAACATTGCTTCTAAAACACTTATGGAATGTGGCAGCCAAAAAAGATACTTTGTGGGTCAAATGGATAAATGTTGGATAATTGAAAGGAAGGAATTTATGGGATGTGCAAGCTGACAACAATTGCAGTCCTATGTGGAGAACACTTTTGGGTATGAGAGACAAGTTTAGAGAGAATTTTTGGGTTGAAATAGGTAATGGTCTAAGCACTTCTGTTTGGTATGATAATTGGCACATAAATGGCCCTTTAAGTAAGTTTATCACAAAAAGGGATGTATATGATGCCAGGATGTCTGATAAATGTACTGTGAATGAGGCTATTGAAAATGGCAATTAGGCATGGCCCAATGAGTGGACTGATAAGTTTTCAGTTCTAAGGAATTACGGGGTTCCAAACCTTAATATATCAGGAAAAGATGTGACAAGATGGAAGGACAAGAATGGTAAGATAGTTGACTTTTCTGTAAAGCAGGTCTGGAAGGATAGTCATGCAGATGGCATGAGGACTAATTGGACAGGAATGGTATGGTATGCACAATGCATTCCAAAGCATGCTTTTGTCCTATGGATGGCAGTACAGGGGAGATTGCTCACACAGGATAGAATTATGAAATGGAAACCAAATGCTATCCTCTTATGCCCTCTATGTGAAGAATGCAATGATTCACATGAACATCTATTTTTCAAATGCAAACTTTCTGAGAAGATATGGAAGTACTTGCAGGCTAAATTGTGTAGGAAATACTCAATGGACTGGCAAACTGTTATTGTTGAAATGTCCCAGTTAAAGAAATCCAAGAATATATGGTGTATAGTGAGCAAGCTAGTCTGTGGAGCTGCTGTGTATTACTTATGGAATGAAAGGAATTCAAGACTATTTGGAGGAATAAAGAAGACTGAAGATGCTTTGTGCCATGAGATTGAGGAAACTATTAGACTAAATTTGATGAGTGTCAAAGTCAAAGAATCTGCTGCAGTAAGACATGTGGAGGATCAATGGAAAATAAAGCTACAAAGATATAGGATTAGGACTGTCTAAGTATAAATGTTTTGTATAGATGATTGTATCTGTCTTTGAATTGTAGTTTAGAATGCTATGATGTTGAGTATAGCTCAAAATGTAATCATATCTGTAAATCATTTTTGATTATATATAATTCACCTTCAGGAAAAATAAAATCTACCTGAGTTTTTGTATCAGTTTTAAAACGACTTTTCGGTCGTTCTATATATATCTTGTGTTATTGATCTATGAAGTAACACGCTCCAGACCCTTATTCCGCTGCGACCCAATTTGGGGGTGTTACAATTATCCACACATGCAAGACCTACTTGCATCTCAAGTCTAAGGATTTAGTAAATTAAAATGACTTATAAGATTCACTTAATGACGCCGATCCATAAAGTGATAATCTTGTTAGTTGAGGAAGTCCAATATCCATCTTATAAATATCATGTGAGTTTGACGGACACATCCTTTAATATCTAAGATATCACCAATCACTCAGATTTGTCTTAATTTAACAATATTCTCATATTGTTAATCGACAATAGACTAATTTAGAATAATAAATATTATTCATGGATTAAACATGCAAATATTGGACACAATTTATATTAAATATAACTTCATACTACGTATCTTTATCATTAATAAAATTGTTTTAACATCCCTTATCCAAATACTAAATAGATCAAATGCATGATAATTCTAGTTGACAAATCACGCCTTAAGATACGACGATCGTACTTGCTGACAAGGCATAGATTTCATTAATTTCAACTAGCTTTGATCTTTTGGAATTTTGAGAATATTTATTTTAAGAATTCAATTAATGAAGTTCTTGAATATATATGATGAGTGTTTGTTCATACAAATATCTCAATATTAACACACTATATCTCATAAGGTGTGTGACATCAACTATTGACAACAATCATCTTTCACAGCTTCTAAATGTGTAAAGTATTCTTATTCTTTAATTTATAATGCAACTATGCTTTTAGTTGAGCACAACTAGTCCACATGGTCATCATAAAAAATGAAATCATACCATGACTAGTATTGAGTGTCATCTCAATTTGATTTAGCATCCGTGTACACAAACAACCCCATGCTTTTAAAATCCGTAAACAATGAATATTCTCTTAATAATGTTTGGCACCTCATGAACTCCAAGTTCATTGGTTTATTCTAATTGCATAACAAATTGTTGCAAAATGTATCCTTAGATTTTTTATTACTATGGACAAATCCATAATCTATGAATGAATTCCCAAATCCAAACATATTCTATTAAAATATTCAATTCAATGATTATCTAATAACTTTCGATTAAATACCAATGTTGTCAAATCATCTTGCATTCATGCATGATACAACTATTCCTCTACACAATATAATATACATAATGAATCCTTTAGTCTAACTTAAGATTTCATTCATGATTTATCTTATCAAAAGATGTCTATCCATTTAGACTTTCTAAATGGTATATCAAATTGTGTTAGATCTATATACCGCATATATTTATAGCAATAAACATATTATTTCAAGGTTGTACATTTAATTTCTTAAATCTTTCAGATGAAGAAAACCTAAACATAGTACTCCCACTAGCTTTTAGGAATACTCAGGAGTTATCTTAATTATAATTAAAATTTAAATCAACTAAGTCATTTATTTAATAATAAACTTAAGATTTTTTTTCTAGATGCTTGCAATGATCCATGCTTGGATTCTTGCCGTTTGTACACTTTATAAAGATTATATGAATTCATAAACTCCTTTGATTTCTAACCGTCCTCGCAATAGTAATCATTTAAGGAAGAGTTTTAAATTCCATTGTCATATTTCATCAATATGAACACTAGTATTACAATCTGCCATTTTTATATAATTAATGTGCATAGAATGAATATTTAATCAAAAATAATTGCTTGCGTATGATTAAAAATCCTATCATAATGCATGCATTAAAAATGTGTAACACATTATCCTAATCTGTTTAAAACTAAGAACCAAACCACTTGGGTTTTTTCTCTTTGAAAAAACTCATTTTAACTTCACAGTCTAACCTTTTAGTTAAAGATCAATCAAGTTCCAAAATTGATTATTTCGTGGACAACATCTTAACATTCATAGTTTGAGTCATTTATTAAATTCAAAATTCAACAATGCATCTTAATGGTTTTACCATGATACCAAATTTAAAATTCAATGCATTTTAATGATTAACAGGTTCACCATGATCCTGTGACTCATATTCCTCAATATTGATATAACATTTATCAATAAAGTATTTGAGGTATCCTTACGGATCTATGAATGAGAATTATATCATTATGAGGTTTAACATTTTTATGTAAAACCTCGGTATGATATTCACTAGTATGTTTAGAAGGTTATGTATTTTGTATTTTTATCTCTTTCATATCTAAAAACGCTCCCACTTGCCTTTTGTAATTGAAGACTCTTCAATAATTACTTAGCACGTAGAGTAGAAATTACAAGATACATTGACAGTTCCTGAGTTTAGTTTCACTAGTACAAATCTGGGATTTGGTCACACATGGGAAAAATGGAACAGCCACACATTCACATATTTATGTGGCTAAAGGTACCAAAATAGACAACATTTACTAATTAGTCATACATGAAATTTTGATGCGTGTGACCATTAGAACTGTATTGCCACACATTCGAACATTTATGTGGCTAAAGGTAACTGGTAATTTTTTATATGATTATTTAGCCACATATGAATTTGGAACACGTGACAAATACAAGTAAGCTTGAAGCATTAGTCATGATATACATATAAATAGTGACAAATATATGTCACACACTTGAACACTGAGACCAAATGCCATATATGGTCACACTAAACGTTTTGTCACACATTATTTAAGTGTAGCCAAAATCCAGTACATATGGTCACGTAACTTAATATGTGTGTTTAAAGTTTAGTTTGTGTTAGCTTGCCAAAAGCTAATGTGTATAGTCACATTTACTTCTAGCACGATCATGTGACTATATGCCTTTACAATAGCCACAACATATCACAAATGTGTGACTAAATTATGTTTATGGCCACATTTAAGGTGATTATATGTGACCAATATATTCATAACAGTCACATCGTGAAGTATTCATGTGGCTATTATTTAGAGCAAAATGTGAAATCGGTTATCATTAAATTTCATATTAGTCACATTGAGTGTTTGTGTGTCTAAATTCATAATGTCATATATGGTCACATGAAGTGTTTGTTTATGTGTCTAAATCATGGACTCAAGTTTTGTCACACATTATTTAAGTGTAGCCAAAATCCAGTACATATGGTCACGTAACTTAATATGTGTGTTTAAAGTTTAGTTTGTGTTAGCTTGCCAAAAGCTAATGTGTATAGTCACATTTACTTCTAGCACGATCATGTGACTATATGCCTTTACAATAGCCACAACATATCACAAATGTGTGACTAAATTATGTTTATGGCCACATTTAAGGTGATTATATGTGACCAATATATTCATAACAGTCACATCGTGAAGTATTCATGTGGCTATTATTTAGAGCAAAATGTGAAATCGGTTATCATTAAATTTCATATTAGTCACATTGAGTGTTTGTGTGTCTAAATTCATAATGTCATATATGGTCACATGAAGTGTTTGTTTATGTGTCTAAATCATGGACTCAAGTTTTGTCACACATTATTTAAGTGTAGCAAAAAACCGGTACATATGGTCACGTTATTAAGCCTAAACTACTTTTAGGTTTTAAAAAATAAAAACAAGAAAATAAAAAAGGATGTTACACCCCAGCGAGAATCGAACCCGCGACCTCCCTTACGGAAGTCAAGCGGGTTACCATCTTGCCAGAGTAACCTATTCGTTAATGTTATGCATTTCCTTTTTAATATAGAAGTTTAAGCTTCATTGTTTTTGGCTAGTAGCTTAAAGAGTGCTTATAGAAACTGCTTATTAAACCGTGGCTTTTTCTCCCTCTGCTTATTTTCAACTTGTTTCACTTTTAAAATTTCGAATTTAGCAAAACTAAATAAGTTGTAGCTTATTTGGTTTAAAGCTTTTTCGGTGCAGCTTATTTTTAAGCTAAAGTTTTTTTAATAAAAGTTTTCATTATTAAATATAGTTTTAGTTTATAAAAAGTTTACAATTTTAATTAATAAAAATAGTAGTTTTTAGATTAGCTTATTATTAAGCTAGCTTATTGCTTATTATCTAATGCTTAATATTTGCTCAGTTTTGTGTTTGTCTCACTTCACTTTCTCTAAGGTAGGGGTGAGCATCGGTCCAAAACCGGACCGGACCAGACCGGCCAAGACCGGCACCGAAACCGACACGAATTGGTCTAAAATCCAGACAAGGAAGCCGGTCCCGGAATGTACGGTCCGGTCCGCGTCGGCCTGGTCCGGTTCGGTCTTCAGTCCGGTCCGGTCCTACAAGGCATAATGTTCTATTTTTTTGGTAAGACCGACTGGACCGGACCGGACTGAACGGACCGAAGACCGAATTGGTCCAAAACACCGGACCGAGGACCAGACCGAAAAACATTCGGTCCGGTTCGGTCTGGTTTTCTGGTCCGGTCTGGCCGAATGGTCCGTATGCTCAGCCCTACTCTAAGGCGTAAAGTTTAATGGTTAAATAAGCTAGACATTTGCGTTAGAGCTTAATTAGATTTTATAAAGCTAAATGGTAAATCTCTATTCAACTCTCTTTGAGGATATGACCTCGGACTAATAGTTATTACTTTTCCTAAAGTAATTCTATCTCTAAACGGTAATTTATTACCGACCGCTTTACACGCGTCACTCAACTATTACGGGTTAAAGGATATAGGTTATTGGTTACGCTTAGGGGTTAAATTAATGTGACCAATGATAACCTAATGCACATGACCCATGACCCATGTGAATTAGCCATTATCACTGGTAATGCATGGGTCCATGACACTATAAGCCACTACAACCCAATGCATATGACCCATATAATGTTAAATACCCATTAATTAATGTGACTAGTTATGACCCAATGCACATGACCCGTGACCCATGTTAATTACCCATTGTCACCAGTCATGGATGTGTCGTAACATGACACTATAAGCCACTACAACCCAATGCATATGACCCATATGATGTCAAATACCCATTAATGAATGTGACTAGTGATAACCTAATGCACATGACCCATGTGAATTAGCCATTATCACCGGTCATGCATGGGTTTCATTACACTATAAGCCACTACAACCCAATGCACATGATTCATAACCCATGTTAATTACCCATTGTCGATCACCAGTCATGTATTGGTCGTTAACATGACACTATAAGCCACTACAACACAGTGCACATGACCTATGTTAATTACCCATTATCACCAGTCATGGATGTGTCGTAACATGACACTATAAGCAACTTTAACCCAATGCATATGACCCATATGATGTTTAGAAATTTTTACATTATGAGCAAAAAAGTTGTTATAAAATAAAAATAGTGCAATTATATAATTATACGTGTACAACTATTTGAATATTTTGGTTTTTTTGGTTTCGGATTTTTTTTCTGTATTGGAGTGAGCGGTTCGGCGCGGTTCGATGATTTCTCGAATTTTTTGAACACCCCTAATTATAGGTTATGGGAACATTGAATTAAAGTTTTTTATACTTGCATTTATTTTAAATTCTCCCATTTATATAAATTTTCTTTACATTTAACCTTTTTATACAATACCTCTTTTTCACTATTTTTAACTAAAAAATTTCTAACACTTATTCACTTGACCCAAAATATTTCGATTCCCCGCTTATCCCGTCTACACTTTTATTTTACTCAAAATTAAATCCTCCCTCCACTCTTTCACTACCTTTCTACTAACTCCGTAAATTTTTATTGTCTATGTTTCCTTTTTGGGATGTCATAAATTAATTGTCCACTACTAAAAATAGGTAGAAAATTTTGATCAAGCTTACTATATTACATTTGTTAACTTTAAAGAAGACTTTAATTAATTAGCTAAAGGTAAAACTGTCAAAGAAAGAGAAAGCAATAATAAATACACTGTAATTTTAGACTGAGGGAGTAACAACTAAGCCTCACCTCCGCTATCTAATCTCGATCCACCACAACTAAGCCTCACCTCCACTACCTTTCTATACTACGTGTTACAATATCTGATAATCCACAATATCATCTACCAAATCACACACACACACCAAATTCATTCTCACACTAACACATTATCAAAAAAAATTATACCTAACACCGGAAGATCAATTGAGGCCACCACACCTGTTGTTCCGTTGAAGAGGAAGAATGATGCAAAAGAAAAACCTGGGTTTCCATATGAGGTTTGATTTTTATGGTTTTTTGTATGATTTTATGGGGTTTGTGTTGTTTATTTGATTTGATTACTAGGGTCTTGATTAAGTTTTTGTTTTTGTGGTTACAGCGGCCGGAGAATGAAACTCACCGGAATATTTTCCGGCAACCGGTGGGAGCTTGCTTCTCTTCTCAATTTCTTGAAGGTATTTTTTTTTTACAATTTTGGGTGTATTTAAATTTGTTTATATAGAAGTTGTATGATGGTTTTCCGAATTGAAATGTGTTTTTGATGATGAATGAATATGAAAACATGAATGAAACTTTCTAGACCTGCACTATTCCATTTCCCTGCCCATAAAAAAACAACAGGTCCTGCAACCCAAAAAATTGGTGCAGGTTTATTTTTTTGACTTATAAGGTTATGACATAAACTGATAAGCTCATGTCAATAAGCTCACAAGCTGAAAATAATGGCTGATTAGCTTTATTATGGGCTGTTTGGAGGTGCAAAAAATGCCTTATTGGCTTTCCATCATATTTTCACTTCCAATATCAAACCGGGTAAAATTGATTTCATATATTAAGTCACATTTTAAGTCACTAAAAGACGGGCTAGCGTATGAAGTTGTTAACGGGGCTTTATCATCTGGCGACTTTTGTATGCTCATGGGTATCTGGAATTTTCTTAAAAGATATATGTATTTGTTTAGCTGATTTGAAACTACACATAATAAAAGAGAAGTAATTGATGATGAAGGCTGGCTTTAGATTGGCAAGGACTATTGGTGCATCCTCTTCAAGTTCAAGTCCGAGTTCTGCTGCACTAAGACGTGGTTCTGGGAAGTTCGTCGTAATTCTTTAATGGTCATTTACTGTTCTTTTTATATGTACATCATGTATTTCCAGTGACTGGCTATTTGTATCTCTTTTGCGAATATATTTCAGATGCAATATGGCATCCAAGACAAGGGCGAATTCTAACCTCGGAGATGGGTATGAACCTTAGGACTATTTCTTATATCATTATGGTTTTATTTTACATAGGTTCATTTGTGGGGTTATTTGGAGTGTTCGAATGCCAAGCATGTTTTACTCTATTGCCCAGTTAGTATACTATTGTCCAAATAGGAATCTATACACATTGGTTACTGATTACACATGAATTTATCATTGTTTTTGAAAAATTAGTTGCAATTTTTTTTGAAAAAGTAGTGGGTTTAAAATGATCTGTTGCTAAAAAAAGGATGACCCGAATATATCAATATTCAAGTATGTAGTTACTGCGCCTATAACTTTACGTATTGTGAAAAGTTATGTTGTTGAGATTGGCTCAAACAGAAATATACCATTCATAGGATAATGATGCATGCGTTTATATTTATCTATTTTAAATAACATTATACTAAGTTGACATTTAGGATGTCTATAGCTAAACATAACTAACTACAACTTCCTAACTGACTAACCTATTGCGCAAGTCTAAGAAGAGATTTTCGACTTTTGCGGTTTTTTTGTTTGTGCCCCGATTGAATTCAAGGTATCATTGGCTCGGTGTCCAAGTAATGTCCTGATATCCGCAGCGTATGTATTTTATTATTCAGTCAGTAGTTGAAGTAGTGGACTTATATGAAATGACTTTACTGTTTTGGATGAAGTCAATTAGGCTCAATCTGTCTTGATTTATATAAGACTCAGGCCCGAATTTGTAAGCTGATTTGTGGAGTGCAATGGATATGAATTCGGAATTAATAAATCAGAAACACAAAATTTAAATAAATTCGTCCATCTAAGGTCAATGGTTTACAATGAGGATGATGTACAATTTTACTTTCTTTTCTCTTTAACTGGATGTGTTAGATATCAGTTTATTCATTCCTTTTGATCTTTATATGCAGGTGTATTTTCATGCTGCTCCATTAGGCCATTTCGGCGACGTATCGTCGGCTTTAGCTGAACTGCTGGAAGTTAGGAAGTACGAGAGAGTTAGGCTGAAGGTTACAAAGCTCTGTATCACTACCAAGACGAAATGAATGGGAAGTGGCTAAGACAGTTGTTGTGTCAGGAAGACAACTGAAGAGACAAAGAGAACTTTAACAGCCATGATTAATGAAAGTAAATCATTATACGGAGGCGAATCATGTTAAGTGTTATTGTTCAGGGAATAATGTGACCATGAGCACACTCAATGGAGACAAAGCTGTTACTCAAGCCAGAAGAAAAACCAAGTAAGTTGGCATTTATTTCACTTGAAGTTTAAGTTAAACAGTTTTTGACAGATAGATCATCTCAAAGGGCTTCTTCATTCATATGGTTAACTTCGGTGCCAATGTAATAGCTGATTCAAGTGCTGGTGCAGCGACATCAATCGCTACAAATCCGTTGTGGGTTGTCAATACGAGATTACAAGTAGGTTTTTTAGCTTCTCATTATAAACGATGCTATGAGTTAATTCAGATTGTTTATTCAAACATACATAACCTTATGCTTATATGCGAAAACACATAATCAGCTTATTGAAATGGCTTTGGCTCTGCTTATGCTTATACCAAGCAGCAAATAACCAGTTGATTGTTCTTATTTATGATGTTTCACGGCTTTTATAATGTCCTTCTACTGACTAAAGCATCTTGTTTTTGCGAAAGCATTGTAAAACAGGGAATTCTTCATTTGCAGGACAAGCTGCTTCTGATGGAGCACCGAAAGTCGACGACGTGGCAAAATTTGAAAAGCAGGTTGGTATTAGTAGCGGCATGTCAAAATAAAAGGCTTGAATATGTTAAACGTATATTCGTTAATGGTTTCAAATTTAAGTCGTTTATTTATGAATGGGTAGATATGGGCTATTTTTTATCCAGGGGTGCCAACTGGGCAGGTTTGGTGGGTTTAGTAACAGGTCAAGCCAAGTAATTTGGTACAGCAGATGATGATCTTCACCGATTGAGAATAGACCATAATTTCATAGCTGCTATATTCCTAGATTGGTCCTGCGTTTGATAAATAATAATGAGATCATAAATTAGTAATGTTTTTAATACACATGCAAATTACATATACAGTAAGTCATGCTATTAAGTTTTTGTTCTTCCTTTTAATGCTTCTAGATTCTTGAGAGTTGGGGAAAGATAACATTTTTGCAGTTATGAAAGTCAGTAGCTTGATCCGTTTAAGTATAGGTTTAGAAATAAGGTTTTACTAGGACTATTTTTTGTATAAACTAATATGAAAGGGCTAAGTTTTATTTTAAGTTTTTTAATAGTGCCATATAACTACTTAGGCTGTTTTTGGATCACCTAATGATCCATGGTGTTTTAGTTTTGATACAGCATATGCATGTATTATGCAACAAACAATAGTGTAGGGAAAATGGAATCAAAATTAGTGCATGTTTTAAGTATGCTTAGCATTGACCAAGAAGTACTACCTTTGTGTTAGACTATGCTTAGCATGGGAGTAGTTTGTTTGCTCTTTATATATATTGTCAGCAATTTGCGCTCAAAATGATAACACACCGTTAGTTGATACAAGCTACAGTATATGGACAATAGTTAGGTTGTTTAAAGTTGTGGTTTTTTTTTTTTTTTTTTTTTTTTTTTTTACAACCTATAGAAATACAACATAAAACGAAATTCAAATAAGGTCCGTGATGACAAGAACTGTTGCTGATAATTTTTAAACCATATAGGAAATCACATGACAAATAGGAAATACAACATAAACGAAATACAAAATAAAAACTATAGTATGTGTATTTCCGTTCCCCGAGTGACATAGACCCTCCACTCCATCTTGGGTTTCCGACATCATTCTGCCCCGCTGCTCAACAATATAATCACGAGGTGGTTCTTCAAAAAGCCGTCGCTACTCTAGCAACTAACGCAATTTCTTGATCGTTAGTGAGTGGCTTCATTCATTTGGCACCTCGCATAAAGACACCTTCTATCAAACGTCCAAGGCATTCAATGGAGTTGTTGTGCTGTCTACGCACATGAGCGTCTAATGGTCCTTTAAACACATACACATTCTCAAAGACTCTGCATTTAGTCATGTTCTTTCCGGATTGACAAAATCCTATAACCACTTGTTGAAAATGCTGATTCGAGATGCTACGAAGAAGCTTGGACACTTAATATATCCAGGGCCAATGCGGAAAGAACAGGAAACTTATTTTCCTTTTGTTTTCCAAAACCCCTTTTCATAATAAGAATTCATAGTCTTTGGGCTGACTCCTCTCACAAAATCTGTTTTGATATATTCTCCATACTCATAGACATTATAATTCAACCCTCCTTCTTTGTTAGTTGGGTTAAACCGTGTAACCATACGAGAAAAGGATCACGACTCTTGTTGGGATGAAGAACCCTCCAGCAGTTGTTGATTGATCTGTTGACTACCATATTTCCGTATAATACATATTTAATACAATACCTTGAAAGATTCTTAAAATAATCTACGGACCTAGTTGCAAACCCATCATCGGCAAACTCCAAGTCCCTACTATATTTTCGTTCAAATATCCCTACCCCAGATACTTAAAACATGGATTATAAAGCGCTGCACAAGAATTATTGGGAGCATGTTTTTCCAAAATACGTTCCCTAATTTTCTCTTAATCGGTTTAACCATACTTGACAACACCCCCCCCCTCAAGTTCTAAATCAGATAATTTACAACTTATGAAAAAAATCTGTTGCAAAACCAATGGAGATGTTGGGTAGTAAACCCCCGACAAAACAACCGTAGCATTTTGAAACATAAAACCTGCAAGTATTTGGTTTAACATTTCAATACGTTCCCCAAATCTTTCTCCTGGAAAATTTTTAAAACCTTCTACCTAATCTTGCTGACCAAATGTCATACAATGACTCAACGTTATTTGCTGTTCAAACCCCCCCACTTTCGAACAATTTCAAAAGTGGAGTTCCATCGAGTTTCAATTCCCCAATTATGGGCGAATAACCAAGGTTTTTCTGCATCGTGAACAAATTTTAATATACCGTCTAAACGGTTTTTCGTCACCAGATTTAAAACATCTTTTAACATTTTTTGAAAGCCATTTCATTTAAAACTATGGGGAACCTTAAAAACCAACTGCAACAACCAAGTTAATGGTGTGCAACAACAACGACTATGATAAAATCTACCCTATCTACCCCCCCATTGTGTGTTGTATTTTAATCTAGTTTTTATTTCTCAGACCGATGTGATGTTTGCTGGCAATTTCCCAAAGTACTTGACAAAATTTTTATCCTTTCAAACCTAAACGACAAGACTTTTCTAACATATTATTTCAAGTTTTTACCGGGGGCCAGACGAAAAACTCTTCGAACGAAATGACCCGCTTCAATCATTGGCCAAGAACTGAAGTTACAATCCAATTGCGTAACACCACATTAAGAACCCCGGAGCAAATTATGAGGACGGACCATATATTCCGTTGTTAGTTTGACATATAGTATCTAAGTTAGCAAAACCATCAATTGTTATTGTTCCTTTTTTAGGCCCCGCTAACCCCCCATAATTAAAAAATTTCATAGCATAACTTTAAGGTTAAGAACGACTTACAAGATGTAGCGCGGTTTGCATATGTTTCTGGAACACTCTCGAGTGTCTGTTCGATGACGAAGTGGTTCAATGTAACCCTCATTGAATCACCAAACCCGCAAATTGTCACGTAGATAATCCGAATTGTAACATGAAAACTTGCCCATCTCAGCCCATCGTCGTTGCCCCGCTTTCAGGGTTCTGATTCGGCTGACCTTGAGTACTTCACAATGAGGATGACTAATACGATTCATCAACGTCGTATTGGAACCAACCGCAAAGAAATAAAGCAAACTTTGCATGGCTTTTTTATGACCGTGCCCCCACCGTTCATAATGGCACATGTTGAAAGTCTTTCCAAACTTCTTGTTTTTCGACTGGTTTTGTTACGATTACACGGATTTGCAGTGCACTGATGAACCAACACCGGTAGTACTGAGCCAGAGCGATTCACTTGCAATGGAGGTGGATATGTTTCTTTTTTATTGTTCTTAACATGATTGTATGATGGATTGATATTGTGATAATAGTTAGTAATATACATCCTTATTTAAAAAAAAAAATCTGCTATCTATCCATTTATCCACAATAAAATCTATATGGATTATGGAAAATCAATAAAGTAAAATTCCCGGGACCACTTTATCCAAAAAAAATCGTTCGGTTCCAAACCTGTTTCCAAAAACCGTTTCGACAAACCGGTTTCCAAAAACCGGTATTTCAACCGGTGGAATCCCAAAAATGTCGAACCGGTTTCAAACCGGCGGTTTGACCAGGAACCGGAACCGGTTCGGTCAAAACCGGTTTTGACCGGTTCGGTTCCTCGGGTTCAAACCGGTTCCGGTTCGAAAACCGGTTTATTTGTGCACCTCTAATTTTATCAGCTAACGTAGATAGAAGGTATGGTATATGCCAAAAGGGTTTTCATATTCGTAGATACAAAAGGCGGAATGTGCGTGTGCACATATAGTTTACGCAAGTATAATGCGCAGATAGCTAAAGATTACAACTATGTAGTTATGTTCCTAGCATTAGGAGTACATAAGATACAATAAGCGGACACACATACGGATTTGATAGGTAAGTTGCAGAGACATTGTGGGAGTGCATGCACTTTCTTCAACTCTCGTGTTTCTGCTTCTTTGCAATTTCAGTCTCGGCTTTAGGGTCATTTTCAAACAGCGCCTCTCGTGCAGATGCCTGTGGCAGTTCCTTTGGTCCGTTTCCTTTTTGCACTCAGGTTATTTCTTGAGCAGTTGGCGTGGCTAACTTAAAACCACATATGACTTAAAATCTCCAGTTCTGCCATAATTTTGCAAAATCACGTATCTTAATGAGAAAGAAAACCAAAAATTATTGGATCTAAAAAAAGTCACGTATATATAATAGCTTATCACGTAACATTTTACAAATCATATAACATGTAACTATCCATCATAGGAAAAGGTTTCCCACATTAGTAGCAAACTTTAAACAACCTAACTATTGTCCATATACTGTAGCTTGTATCAACTAACGGTGTGTTATCATTTTGAGCGCAAATTGCTGACAATATATATAAAGAGCAAACAAACTACTCCCATGCTAAGCATAGTCTAACACAAAGGTAGTACTTCTTGGTCAATGCTAAGCATACTTAAAACATGCACTAATTTTGATTCCATTTTCCCTACACTTAGAGGTGCACAAATAAACCGGTTTTCGAACCGGAACCGGTTTGAACCCGAGGAACCGAACCGGTCAAAACCGGTTTTGACCGAACCGGTTCCGGTTCCTGGTCAAACCGCCGGTTTGAAACCGGTTCGACATTTTTGGGATTCCACCGGTTTGACTACCGGTTTTTGGAACCGGTTTGTCGAACCGGTTTTTGGAACCGGTTTGGAACCGAACCGATTTTTTTTGGATAAAAGTGGGTCCCGGGAATTTACTTTATCAGATTTTCTTATCCATATAGATTTTCTTGTGGATAACTGGATAGAATAGCAGATTTTCTTATTCTATAAATAAGGATGTTATATTACAACTATTATCACAACTATCAATCCTTCATACAATCTTTCTTAAGAACAAAAAAAAAATATCACACTCAAATGGAAGTGAAATCCGCTCGGCTCCAGCTACTTACCGGTTGTTGGTTCATCAAGTGCACTGCAAATCCGTGAAATCGTACAAACCAGTCGAAACCAAGAAGTTTGGAAAGACTACAACATGTGCATTATGACCGACGGTCATAAAAAAGCACAATGCAAGTTCTGCTTTCATTTCTTTGCGGTTGGTTCCAATACGACGTTAAAAAAGCACAATGCAAGTTAAACCGATTAAGAGAAAACTTAGGAAGTATTTTGAAAACATGCCACCAATAATTACTTGTGCAGCCGCTTTAAATCCATGTTTTAATGTATCTGGGGTAGACTATTTGATTGAAAATATAAGTAGGGACTTGGAGTTTGCCGATGATGGGTTTGCAACTAGGTCCGTAGATTATTTTCATGAATCTTTCCAAGGATTGTATAATATGTATTATACGAAATATGGTAGTCACCAGACTCAATCAACAACTGCTGAGGGTTCTTCATCCCAAAAGAGTCGTGATCCTTTATCTCGTATGGTACACGGTTTAACCCAACATAAACAAAAGAAGGCAAGGGGTGATCCTATAATGTCCTCTGAGTATGAGCAATATATAAATGCAGGATTTTGTGAGAGGACTTCACCCAGGGGACTATGAATCTTTTATGATGTATTGGGGTTTTTGGAAAACACTAGAAAATCAGTTTTCCTGTTTCTATCCCGCATGGCCCTGGATATATTAAGTGTCCAAGCTTCTTCGGTAGCATCTGAATCAGCATTTTCAACAAGTGGTAGGATTTTGTCAATCCGAAGAACAAGACTAACTGCAGAGTCTTTAGAGATGTGTATGTGTTTAAAGGACCACTTAGACGCTCATGAGCGTAGACAGCACTCATTCCACTTGAACTGCCTTGGACGTTGCGAAGAATGGTGTCTTTAATGACGATGGAGCAAATGATGATGCACTCAACTAAACCGATCAAGAAATTGCGTTAGATGCTTATAGTAGCGACGGCTATTTTGAAGAACCACCTCGTGATTATATGTTGAGCAGCGGGGCAGAAGATGACGAAACCCAAGATGGAGCTGGAGGGTCTATGTCACACGGACACGGACAATACACATACTACTAGTTTTATTTTGTATTTCGTTTATGTTGTATTTCCTATATGTTGTATTTCCTATATGTTTAAAAAATAAACAGCAACCGTTCTTGTCATCACGACTTCTTTGTATTTCGTTTATGTTGTATTTCCTATATGTTTAAAAAAAAAAAAAAAAAAAAAAAAAAAACCAAAACTGACCAAACCGGTTTTACAGGTTAACCGGAACCGAACCGGTTCCAAACCGGCAAACCGGTTCGGCATGAACCGATACCCAAACCGGTTCCAAACCGGTTCAGGTTCGTGCCGAACTGGTTTCGGCTTCCTGTTGACTGAAACTGGTTCCTGTTTGACTCAAACCGAACCGAACTGGTTAACTGATTTGCGCACCTCTAGATAAAATGTAGACGAAAATAGCGCATCATATGTTGCGGTAACATGTTAGCCCCCGCCGCAACGTGCGGGTCACTTTCTCACTTGTTGTGTTCATTATGCAAGAAATATTTCGTTCAGTTATATACATTCCAATTTTATTGTATTTGAATTTGTTTTGATATATATATATATATATATATATATATATATATTATTGATTTCTTAAATATGACTAAATATTACAAAAGGTCACACAAACATAAAATTCATGTGGCCATTGGATGAACAATAGTTACACAAAATACACATTTACTTCACTTTAAACACTATATGGTCACACTTATTAACACTTTTGGCCACTTTATACTTAATTGTATGTGACTAAATACCCAAAAAAAACATGCTTTGTGTGACTAAATATTACAAAAGGTCACACAAACATAAAATTCATGTGGCAATTGGATGAACAATAGTCACACAAAATACACTTTTACTTCACTTTATTATATGGTCACACTTATTAACACTTTGTTGAAAACACAAAAAGTGTCAGTCACTTTCAAGTTGTAATAGTCTTAGCTCGTAGTTAGTGTAATGATTAGATTAGTAATCTAGTCCGGCCCAAGGCCCATGAGAAGCCCATAATAGCCCATGGGCCGGCCATCCATGTAGTATATAAGCCCTCTCCTAGCCTTAGAGAGGGGTTGGTTGTTTCATTTTCCATTACACACACTTAATACAATTCATCCATTCCATTCATTCTCTCTCTCTAACATCACAACCCACATCTCTCTCTTGTTCTTGGTTTGATCATAAAATTACATGTTTCTACAATTGGTATCAAGAGCCATGGAGTGGTGTGTTTAGTTTTTGTGTTTGATTTGTGTTCAAAAACCTTTACAAAGAGCAAAATAGTGATTCAATTTTTTTTTGGCTTAAAAACATTAAAGTTTTCATTTTTATTGTTCCTATAGGGTTAGTAACACTAGTTGTACAAGAATTTTTACTAAAAACCATTCAAAAATGTGTTTTTTTGAGTTTTGAAAATTTGAGTTTCGTAGTTGTTGGAACCGAACGAGTACAACCGAACAAGGTCACCGAACGAGTAAGCCGATCAAGAGAACCGAACTAGTCTCCTGTCAGTTGGAATCGAACTAGTGCTCACAGTTTGAACCGAACGAGATTTACTCAAGTTGGAACCGAACTAGTTGTTGTCTATTGGAACCGAACTAGTGAACCGAACGAGAGAACCGAACCAGTTTTGTTCTTTGTCAACCGAACGAGAGAACCGAACTAGGGAACCGAACTAGATAACTAGAGGACCGAACTAGAGGACCGAACTAGAAGGACCGAACTAGTTTTGTCATTTGAGAACCGAACGAGTAAGATCCGAACTAGTCATTTTCCAATTAAAACCTACCAACTCATTTCTAAATTATACGGTTTATTTCTTTGACTTGTAAAATCCCGTGAAACAAACACTTGTTTTCCCGGTTTTGTCAAGAATTATAAAATCCCGTGTAGTTTCATTTCAAGACTCAACAATCACATAACCAAACACAATTTCTTTCTACCACCGATCGATCAATTTGTAATCTTTTTGATACCACAATGACGACTCTTGCCGATAAGTCACTTCTTTCTGGAGGAGACAACAAACCACCGATGCTTGAAAAACACTTGTATGATTCATGGAAAAGCAGAATGGAACTTTATATGATGAATAGACCACATGGAAGAATGATTCTTGCCTCTATTGAAAAAGGACCACTAAAAACAATGTAGAACTAAATAATAACTTCTATTAATCTGCTTTGAAAGATTACAGATTACTAACTATTGAGATATGAAACTTTGCTATGAAAATAATTTGAGGTTGTATCACTAACTATGCCAATAGAGAATCTTTTTATAGAACATGGATAAAACCCTAACAGGCTTACAAAACGCATACATAAAATTTTTTTCTAAATATCCACATACATATCTCTAAACGTTACTAACTATTTTCTACTATCTGTACTAACTAACTGAACAATATTAACATTTTGTACTGTCATACTAACTATAATATATCAGTACAAACTATTTGTAATGTCGTACTAAGTTAGGAAATCCATAAAACCTAACAATCCTCCTTAAACAGTGAATGTTGGAATTCCATTAACTTCATGTTTCTTAACATATTAAAACGCATAGATGATAGTATCCAACACTCTTTAATCATTTCTTGATCTTTTAAACTCTATCCATATTTCATCAGCAGCAACTTTGTCTTTCTCAGCAACACAGCCAAAAAAAAAACCCAATTGCCCCCCCCTTATATTTTTTTTTTTCAGCAACAATTCAACTAATTGGCTTTGTAGTTTTTGCAAACTACCAGCCATTAACGTATTTGATAATCTTTTAACCAGTATCTATGCTCTGGGTCGTAACTCTTCATTTTTAAAAAAGCGGTGAGTTTATATTACCATACAGTTTTGTAAACTGTCAACCATCAACGGATATTGATTTGTCTTTACCAAATACGCGTTTGCTTTGACTACCAATGGCTTCATTGCATAACATGGTGCAATTGATAAACATAATAGTTTTTAAGCAAACTATCAGCTATCAACATATTTGATTAGTCTTTACCATGAACTATTTTGATCATGGACTAGCCACTCTAACCATGAGCAGGTGAGTGAGAACCCTACAAATTTTGTAAATTTGGTCACACATAAAACGGATTTTGAGAAGTCTTTTACCACAAGGCCATAATGCTTATGGACTAGCCAGTTCTTATCTGTTAAGCATGGAACTGAATGACCATCTTGTTTGTGGTGGTTTTAGCCACACTCAAAACCTTCTCAAACTCATCATCTATTATTTTAGGTTCTAACCTGGCAAGTAACTACTTGATAAAACCAGATCAAACTCTAATAATGCACAGTAACTGTCTTCTCAGACTCTAACTTCATTTCAGCATTTGCATCAGTACTTCCTTTCTCAAAGTATGCTTCTTCTCCAGCAATTAATGACTAATCCTGTCTTCAAGTCACTAAGGTAAGTACTCCTGAAGAAACCATGTAGCTTCTAACTCACAATATTCCATCCTGCTGTGAATTCCAAAAACTCATATTTCATCATCTGGGTTGATATAACCATCAAATCTCCCCAAAGTACTTCTGTCAAAAACTTCATGTATCTCATCTTGATATCTTCTAAACATTACAGTTGATACACAACATTCAAATCTTCTCTATCAAAAATGGACAATAAATTCTCATCAAAGTATACTAAGTATTCTCTTTGCCCATTACTTCCTAACACCACATTTTGATTTAATCTCTTCAAAGTTTCTGCTTGATCAGTCTGTGGTTTAGGATTCCGCAAGACACTCTGTCTTATTCCATTCTTTGATAGTACATTTTCTCTGTCAAGTATTTCATAATCCCTTCTTTTACTTTCTCATCTGGACTATAGTTTAAGTGTAATCTCAGCTCATTATTCTCTTTGTCACTATCAATCTTCAAATTGTTTATGAATATATCTTTTTTTTCCCTTGACTTCAATCTTTTTTTCCTAGTACCAAGCTTTCTCTTTCTGGTACTCTCTTCTTCTTTACTTTCCTTCTGAATTTCTCCTTTACTTTCTTTCTGAATTTCTTCTTTACTTTCCTCCTTGAGCACTTCACTTTTAGAGAAATCAACTCCTTTCTCATTTATTCTTTTGATTAGTCTTTCATCTTCAGCAGACCCAATAGAGATAAAATCTTCATCTGACCTCTTAATCTTCTCATACAAAGCTTGTACTTCCTCAAACTTCTTGATTTTCAATTCAGCATGCTTGAAGTTTCCTACATGCTTTAAGTAGGTCATCATTTGATTCCTTAGTTGATTCTTGGTTGGTGGTCTGTTCCTTATAGCTTCTGATCTTTGTTGAGCAAGGAATTTTCTTTGAGCAGCAATTGTGTCATGAAGAAACTTAGCTCTTTCTTCTATTGTAAATTGCTCTCTTTCTTGTTCTTGAAGCTTCTCAGCAAGAAGTCTATCTACCTCAATCCTTGCCTTTACATCATCAAAGTTCCTTATGAGAGCTTCATTGGCAGCTTTTTCTTCAGCTATTCTGTTTCTTTCTTCTTCACCTTCCCACTCTTCTTGTATTTTCCTAGCCATCTCTTCATCACTTTCAAGCTGTTTAAACTTATTCTCAGCTTCAGGAATACCATCAGATTCACTTTCAGATTCATCCGCTTCTTCAATCTTCTTCTTTCCTTTGTCTTTTGGATCAATCTTTGGAAGAGGCTTTAATGTCAAAAGTGATCTTGTAGAAGTAGGTCTAGGTTTGTCAGTTTCTTCAACATCCTTCAACTCTACACCTTTCTCCTTCTCTTTAGAAACTGCCTTGGCTTGACTCATGTTGAGAAGAACCTTAGCTATTGTCTCATCATCTCTAAATATTGTAGATGTAGGTTTTTGAGTGGATGTTTGAGTGGCTTGAGTAGCAATTTCTTCTTCAGTACCTTTCATATGCACATCAGTACTTTCAACTTGCTTTTCAGTACCTTCATTTTTTTCTTCAGTACTAAGTATTTTCTCATCAATCTCCTTTTCTTCATCTACCATTTCCCTTGTCCTCCCTTCATCCTAAGCATTCTCTGTTTCCATATGATCAGCTGTATCTTCAGGAACTTCATCAAACAGAGGATCTCTTTGAACTGATGATTCACCTTTAGCAAACTTCCTCCCTTGTTTGGATACATACTCTTTGTGCACCCTATGTTTCTTTGAGAAGCTCTTGCTTGGGAATCTTTGCTTCAATGAGACACTTTTCAGCCATGCTCTATGATGTTTGATAACAGGTTTAGCTTGCTTCTTGAGCTTTGTGATCTGAGCCTTCAATTGTTGTATTTCCTTGGCTTGATCTATAACCTGTGTACATAAAGAGATACAAAGATCATAGATACTTTGGAGAGTCATGTCACCCTCATTCCCTGAAAGGGATTTATCACTGGATGAATGACCTCCAAGATTCTCACCAGAAATGTCTGGGATAGAATCAGGAATTATAGGAATGGGTGAAGGACTTGGGGATAGGTCAGTCTGTTGCTCAAAAGGTACCTCACTAGTTTGAGCAGGAGATGAGTCATTTTGTGGCTCATTAGGCACTTCACTAGTGGGAGCAGGAGAAGGTGAAGATAGTGCTTCAGATGGTCTTTCTGAATTAGCACCCTCATCCTGAGTTGGTTGTACCAACATAGTAGCAAACAAAGGAGTGACTTTACCTGAGAAATGTTTACCCTTTTTAACCATAAAGGAAAAGACTTTACTAGTTAAAGTATTTACAGGAAAATGATCTAAAGGTATAGACACATTAGCTAGTTGGTTACCTAAAAAGATAGAAATAAAACGTGGGTACATTACAAACTTCTTCTTAGCATCTAAATGTCTAAGCATACCATCAAAAATTAACTTAGAAAAATTATACTTCTGATTAGTTGTTAAGCATATGACAGCAGTGGCAATGTTAGTAGGAATTTGATCCCAAGAGGTACTTTTTGAACTAAGACAATGATTAATAGTATGAAATAAAAACCTCCATTGGGGTGAAAACAAAGCTTTATTAAATGTTAACACTGTTAAATCCCCCTCATACCCCATAAGCTGTATAGCATCAAAGATAGCCTGATTAGGTAATGAGTCTATCCCATCAGCATCATCAAAAAGAAGATCACTTCTTATTGATGCCTCAGAGATAGACACAGACTTGCCAGCTACTTTGGCAGTAATGTGCCTAACATTGTTGATTGTTTTGGACTTAGCAGACGTCCAAAACTGTTCAACAAATGTAGTAGATACAACAGGACTTACAGTGAGAGCATGATGAATGGAACTGCGCTTAAGAAAATCAATGATCTCATGAAACTCTGCATTTCCTTCAGTCTTCTCCAAGTATGCAACCATGTTATGCTTCGGACATGAATCAAGAACAGCCATTGTACTTGAAAGAGAGATCGTCGTTAAGAGTGATATTAGGGCTTGTAAATGCGAATGTATGTCAGAGAGAGAATGCGTAAGGAACTGCGCAATTGAGATGGGTTTATATAGGTTTAGGTGACCTAATTTCAAGGAAACCGTTTCAATTTACACTTTGTACCCTTGGCGGTATTTTTCTTTAACGTCTCTATAGCGGTACAAACTTTGCCCAGCGGTACTAACTTTGCACTGTCGGTACTAACTTTGTCCAACCAAAGAATGAACAATGTAGGTATCAGGAGTGCTTCAGTACCATCAGTAACTCTTCTCAATGACTCTCTAAATTCTATCAAACCTCTGGAAATGCATCACCTATGGTTAACATGTTTCTTCATACAAACTATACAATACAGCATATTTATAACACCCTGTGTTTTCAAGTCTTTGACGACGTCAATAAATGTGCTATTTATTTTTATTATTGTACGTGTTTG
>BQNB010010645.1:0-10145 GCA_026074375.1 Tanacetum coccineum
CTTATACACTTCAGAAATTAAGATACAAGAAAAGATAAAGTCTCAAGCTGAAAAGTGCAAATGTGCGCCGCACTACCCCATGTGTGCCGCACTTCTCCTCAAAGTCAAAAGAATTAAAAGCGTGGTCAAAATAGTGCATTAACTCCCCAAGTACGCCACACAAAGTATTTTGTGCGCCGCACTTCCCATCTGGCTACGAAAATTAAATGAAGTCAATAAATACTATCGCATTAACACACCATGTGCACCACACATCTACCCGAAAATCAGCCTATAAATAGAGCCAAATTCTCACACATTTCGTCAACTCATTCTTACACACTTCTCTCATCTCACACATAATCCCTTTTCCCTTATGATGTTCTAAACCTTCCCAACCTTTTCCTAAGCCATAAACACCATACCTTTTGAAGATTCAAGATCAAACAACCAAGAACGAAGAAGAATATCATCTTAGTTTATTGAAATAATAAAGTTTCTTGTTGAATCAAGTTATGTTATGAACTACATAGCCATGAGAGGCTAATTCTCTCATGACTACTCGGTGAAGTTATGATAATGAATAAGTGTTTGGTATGATCGTAATCTCATTAATCTCAAGCTTATGTTGCAACCCTATTATGTCTTATCTTGTCGGTTTTGCTTATCAACTTAGATTATATAATCGTATCGGTATAGGTCGAAAGACCCGTTATGATCTATATGGTTTTAAAGATTTGTCTATGGTCTTTATCGTCTGTGTCGAGAAATCCACTTTCGTAAATTGATAAACAAAATAAGCTTTGATATAATAAGTAACTGGATCATTTGAGTGACACATTTGGTCTAGTCAACTAAATAAGTCTTAAGTTAATTAAGTTAATTTGTGAAAACATTTTTTGACGAGAAATCCTTTTTATAAGTTAAGGTTCCATCTTCGAGGTCTTAATCATTACCACTACTTATAAATTATTCTTAACTATCCGAGTAGTCATCCTTATTATCACTGGGTAAAACAAAAGTTATTTTCAAAGTTTAAATTCTATTTTCTTTCTGATTATTTGAACACTACTAAAATCCTTGTGGACAACCGGGTCTTACCTAAAAAAGATTATACTATATACGTGGGTTATACTTTTACCCGTGTGTTTCTCTATAATAAAATTGGTATTTTAGTCATTATAAATTTAAATCTTTTGAAACACATCAAAGTTTTTGGCGTCGTTGTCGGGGATATTTAAGCTGTTCTGCAGCCAACTCTAGAAAATTATTTTAACTCCCCCTCTTTTTCAAAAACCGCCATACAGTTTTCTGGCAAACTGACCCAAACAAATTTTCCTTTGGATGCATACACGTGCTTCTAATTCTGAACTTGTTGAACCGTTACCTGAACCTGAATGTACTATGAATCGAAGACTTCGTCGACGAAACAGAAGAGTTCTAATCGATCAAAGAAACAACCCACCTCAACACCCGAGAATTGTTTATCCGCCAATTCTCGACATAAATTACTTCCGTCACTTTCTCGTTACCCTTTAAAACCTCTATCCAATGGATGATGAACTCATGTGGGATGCCGACCGTGTTGTCGCTCTGACTCCCGGTTCCGCAATCACTATTCCTAAAACCGCAAAAGAATTTGCCATTAAAGGTAACCACTTGACTCTCGTCAAAGGAAACCAATTTGATGGTAGAACCAAAACCGATCCTCACAAACACATTCACGAATTCCTCGAAATTTGCGATATGTTTAAATACAGAGACACCAAAAATGAAACTGTCCACCTAATGATGTCTCCCCTATTACTCACGAAAGAAGCAAAAATGTGGTTGGACGAACTCAACGAAGGAACTATCGAAACATGGGATGAACTTTGAACCGCTTTCATTAGCCGATTCTTTCCCCTAGCTCTTTTCGACCGACTCCTCAGAGAAATCCGTGCCTTTTCCCAACATGAAAACGAATCTCTAACCGATGCTTGGCTGCCATGGTCATAATCTGTCTAAAGGCAATATTATCAAAATCTTTTACCATGGTCTCAACGAAATAACCCAAAAAGTTCTAAATGCTACAGCTGGTGGTATTTTCCTCTATAAAATACCAAATCAAGCTTATCGGCTTCTCGAAGATAAAGTCTTACTCAAGATCGACTAGGCTAAAAATTAAAAAACCAAATCATCTCTTAAGAAAACTGTTGTTTTTACCGTTGAAGGTAGCAGTAATTTTGACACTAACAAATTTATGGCCCGAATGGATGCCATGACCATAAAAATGGATGCTCAATACAAAGAACTCCAATCTCGTGCAAAACAACCAACACCCGGTCTTGACGAAGATGACATGCCTATGTCTCATGAATAAGAGGCTAAATTTATGCAAACATTCCGTAAGACTCGTTTTTACAATGATTACCACGATCGAGACTCAAATCGCAATAATTAGCGTTTAAGCGAACTGAATAATTACAACCGAGATAACTACCGATCCAACACCGATGATAAATCGTATGATCTTCAAAGACAATTCAATGATTTCATAAAATCTTAGCAATCAGTAAATGCTTTTATCAAAGATACATTCATATACCTCAAAACTCAACTCGAAACAGTAGCCAAAAATCATCAAGCTTTAATCCAAAACCTTGAAACTAAGTTCGATAGACTCGCTGACAAGCAATCTGGTCAACCTTTTAGATCTCTTCCGAGCGATACAACCAAACCCACGAGGAAACAACTCTAAAGCTTATCAACCACCGCAACCTCGTAATGAGCATGTGAATGTCGTATTCACAAGAAGTGGTAAATCCTATGATCCACCACTTAACCTAAATGATCAACAAAACATTCTAAAACCCTATCAACTTCGATAACGATGATGAAGACGAATAACCTGTACCACGACCAAAAACTCAACCTTTGAAACCTATTAAGGAAACTCTAATACCAAAACCATACAAACCAAAAATCCCATTCCTCAACGCCTCAGAAAAGAAAATATGGAAGCCCAATACAGAAAATTCCTCGACATGATCCGAGTCGTCCGAATCAACGTACCTCTTGTCAACGTCTTGGCCGGAATGCTTAACTATGGAAATTTTCTCCAATAACTCATAAGAAATAAACATAAGATTGAACAAATCGCTTTCTTGAGTGATGAAAGTTCAGCAATGATCCAAAATAAAGTTCCACCTAAACTTGGAGACCCTAAAAGTTTCCTTATTCCGTGCAACTTCAATAAAACTTTCTCCTGTAATGCTTTAGCCGACCTTGGTTCCAGCATTAACCTTATGCTGTATTCCTTATATGCAAAACTACCTCTCGAAACTCTTAAACCTATCAAAATGAGCGTAAGATTAGTCGACCGATCATTCCAATACCCTGTTGGAATAGATGAAAATATGCTTGTTAAAGTTGGTAAATTCATCTTCCCTGCTGATTTCATTATTCTCGAAATGGAAGAAGATAGCAAAGTTTCTCTCATCTTAGGACGACCCTTTCTTCACACTACTCATGCAGTAATTCGAGTTAAACAGAAATAACTCAATCTTAGAGTTAGGACTGAATGAATGATCTTTAATATCGACTCTGCCATTAAACACTTTTATTCAAACGATGATACGTGTTTCAGTATCAATGTTATCGATGAAATCTTAGAAGAAGATTTCGATGCTCTTCTAGACGAAGGAATCAAAATCCTCCATTCCATCGAAGGAACCATTCTCGAAGAAGAAATCTTTTCTGAATTCGATAAATTCATAGCAATGGCTGCAAATGAAAACTATGACCCTGAGTCCAATGAAGAAGAACCAAAATTTAAGAAAATCACCATCAACACAAATTATAAAATCAAGACATCTCTCGAAGAACCTCCTACGGATCTTGAACTCAAACCTCTTCGTAATAATTTGGAATATGTATTTTTGGAAGAACCCTTTTTTTCTTGTAATCATATCATCTCAACTCTCTGCTCAAAACAAAAGCAAGCTTGTATATGTCCTTAAAAACATAAAAAAAAGCATTTACCTGGAAAACAACAGACATTCCTGGTATCTCTGTAAACACAAGATACAACTTTTGGATAACAAGAAGCCAGTTATCCAAAAACAGAGAAGGTTAAATCCAAACATGCAAGAAGTTGTTAAGAAAGAAATCCTGAAACTCTTGGATACCGGTATTATTTATCCAATTGCCGATAGTCCTTGGGTTAGTTTTATTCACTGTGTACCAAAGAAAGGCGGTATTACAGTAGTCACAAATGAAAATGATGAACTTGTCCCAACAAGAACCGTTACGGGTTGGCGAGTATGCATCGATTATCGTAAACTCAATGAAGCAACTGTAAAAGATCATTTCCCTTTGCCGTTTATGGATCAAATGTTGGAAAGACTCGCAGGAAATAAATAATTATGTTTCCTCGATGGTTTTTCCAGATATTTCCATATTCCTATCGATTCTGTGGACCAAGAAAAAACAATGTTCACATGTCCCTTCGGTACATATGCTTATAGGCGAATGCCTTTCGGATTATGTAATGCTCCAACTACATTCCAAAGGTGCATGTTGGAAATCTTTCACGACATGATTGAAGAATCAGTCGAAGTATTCATGGATGACTTCTCCGTCTTTGGAAACTCTTTCGACAAATGCCTAAACAACCTCGATAAAATGCTCTAGCGTTGCAAAGATGCTTATCTTGTCCTTAATTAGGAAAAATGTCACTTCATGGTCAAAGAAGGAATTATGTTTGGACACAAGGTGTCTGGAGCAAGACTTGAAATCGACAAAGCAAAAATCAACGTGATCTTAAAACTTCCACCCCTACCAATATCAAAGGTGTTAGAA
Source organism: Tanacetum coccineum (assembly GCA_026074375.1). NCBI lineage: Eukaryota > Viridiplantae > Streptophyta > Magnoliopsida > Asterales > Asteraceae > Tanacetum > Tanacetum coccineum. Next base: position 4,822 of record BQNB010010645.1, read on the forward strand.
GCTTTCTTGGACATGACGGTTTTTACTGACAATTCATAAAAGATTTCTCAAAAATTGCCCGACCTCTAACTAAGCTGCTTGAAAAAGATACTCCGTTCAAATTCAATGATGAATGTCAAAAGGCATTCAAATTATTAAAAGAGAAACTCACATGTGCTCCTGTGATCGTAAGCCCAAACTGGAATCTTCTATTTGAACTTATGTGTGATGCAAGTGATTTCACAGTTAGAGCTGTCTTATGTCAAAAAGATGGTAAAAACTTTCACCCAATCTATTTCGCAAGCAAAACTCTCAAACCAGCTCAACAAAAATACACCATAACCCAGAAAGAACTTATGGCTATAGTTTTTGCATTCGACAAATTTATATCCTATTGTATACTATCAAAAACTATTGTTCACAGTGATCACTCGGCTCTTAAGCATCTGTTTAAAAAACAAGACGCAAAACCACGTCTGATTCAATTGATTCTACTCCTACAAGAATTCGATATAGAAATCAAAGACAAAAAGGTACATAAAATGTTGTTGCCAACCACTTATCTCGGATTGACAATAACGAGACAAGTGATGACAGTAAAGTTGACGACAACTTTCCTGGATAAACCCTTATGGAAATTAACACCAGAGATGAACCATGGTTCACAGACTTTGCAAACTATTTGGTGGGTGATATTATACCAAAAGAGATGACGTACCAACAAAAGAACAAATTCTTCTCTAACCTCAAGCACTACTTTTGGGAAGAACCATATCTTTTCAAAGTATGCTCTGACGGTATGATTAGACGATGTGTCTATGGACCAGAAACTCATACCATTTTAGATCAATGTCACCACGGACCTACCGGTGGACATTATGGACCAAACGTAACCGCTAAAAAGGTCATAGATTTAGGTTTTTACTGGCCAACAATCATAAAAGAAGCTCATACTCTAGTTCGCCTTTGCGAAGCATGCCAAAAGACGAGAAATATATCAAAACATGATGAGATGCCTTAACCAACATTCAAGTATGTGAAATTTTTGATGTATGGGGTATCGACTTTATAGGACCATTCCCAAAATCATATAAGTTTGAATACATTCTTGTCGTTGTCGACTATGTATCTAAATGGGTCAAAGCTCAAGCTTTACCAACCAATGATACCCGAGTGGTTATCACTTTCTTGAAAAAAACTAATTTGCAGTTTTGAAATGCCTAAAGCTCTAATAAACGACCGAGGAACTCATTTCTATAACAAAATGATGGAAAAAACCATGAAAAGATATGGAGTTAGTCACCGTTTCTCTACATCATACCACCCTTAAACAAGTGGTCAAGTTAAAAACACAAACAGAGCTCTCAAAATAATTCTTGAAAAGACTGTTAAAGACAATCTTGCTATTTGGTCAAGAAAACCTGATGACGCTCTATGGGCTTTTCGCACTACTTACAAAACACCAACTGGTACAACATCGTACAAACTCATATATGGAAATAACTGCTACCTGCCATTTGAAATTGAACACCGTGCATACTGGGCCCTGAAGAATCGTAACCTAAATCTCATCGTTGCTGGTGAAAAACAAATGTTTCAGTTACATGAATTAGACAAACTTAGACACCAAGCCTGTAAAAACTCTTTGTTGTACAAGGCAAGAACAAAATTCTGGCACGATAGAAAACTAAGAATGAGAAAAGAATTTAAACACGGAAACAAGGTTCTACTTTTTCACTCAAAGTATAAATTCAAACAACCGAAACTCAGATCTCGCTGGCTAGGACCATACGTAGTGAAACATCAATATCCGTCTGGATATGTTGAACTATATGGAAAAAATGGAAAAACATTTATTGCTAATGGCCATCGACTTAAATTATATCATGAAGAAAAAGAATATAATGACCAAAGGGAAGCAGTCACTCCCTTTTTTCCTAAAGAATGAACTCCAGAAGCAAGAGTCTAGCTAATGACTCTATTAAAAATTAAGCGCTTATCAGGGGGTAACCCGTGCTTTACTTAAGTGTGGAGGAGTCCCTCCTCCACTCGTATCCTTTATTAATTTTTTAATAAAAAACCAAAAATATTTTCTTTTTTTGTGCTTTTATGTGTTTACTTTTATGCAGGTAATATAAGTCAAATACGGAAAATTATGAAGTATGCTCAAGGATAGCTCTCTCGCAGCTATATATCTCTATGCCCCGGGAAGTTCCATTTTCCCTTAATGTTCTATATTCTCTAGTTTATCAGATATCACATTGGGGATAATGTTCAACTTAAGTGTAGAGGGGAGCCAAATAGGAAAAATTAATCATATCTCTCCATGTTTGCCCTGCCAAAAAATTTTCCAACTGATATTTTAAAATCTTAACACACACACACACACACACACACATATATATATATATATATATATATATATATATATATATGCTTTCTAAAAATAAAAAATGTTCTTAGTAAGGCAAATCCAACAGGATTAACATTATAACTAGCACAACCTAATCCACTAAATTATGAGAATTATAAGCCTTAGAATATATTCAGGTACCCACATTTGGTACCTAAGATAATTGATGCCTTTAGTCTGTTCGAGTTAAGGTTTAAATGCAATTGCAAGTGTCTCATCCATCGTTACGGCTGTGTATTTGTAATTTGTCGCCTTTTCTAGAACAGTGGTATTGATTGATAATTATATTTGAGTGAGCCGGTAATTTAGAAGCTCTAGAACGTATGCTTGATCATCATTTACTAGACTGAAGCCTGATTAATCATATGTTATGAGGTAAAATTAATCCCGCAAGTTCCTGTTCTTGCAAGCACTCCCTTTAGTGTTAAGTTGTTGAAGTACCTAAGTGAAGAAGTCAAAGTTAAAATAGGAAGTTCTGTGCCAAGCCTTAGTTATCATTCTAAAAATAAAAATATATATATAGTAGTTCAAAGAAATAAAGGCTTAAGTTCCGGCACATGAAGATTTGTATATGCTATTATCCCTCATCAGTATCAAGTTCCGCCCTTCGGTCATGTTTATGTGTTAAGTACAAGCATGTGGTAGTTGTCTAGATTATGTCTGTGCAAATTGAGTGTCTTCACAAAAATATAAACCCTATCTGAGTGGCTTGAGTGAATTCTATAAATTAAACACATTCCCCTGTGAGGTGTCTAGTTATATGTCTATGCCTGAAAAGTTAATCAATATGCAAACTCTTGCTAAAAATTCAAATTTTCTCCACGTCACGATAAATGATCTTATTTTATCGCTTTGATTGCTTGAGGGCAAGTAATAGCTAAGTGTATGTTGAGAATCGTTTAGCCCATCTAGGATATGTTTTACGAATAACATTAATACGCAGCGGAATAATAAGAACAATAATGCTATTCAACAAGGTTTACTTCTAAACATTGAAGCCTTCATTATATTTGATCAGAATACATGAGGCTACACCAACTATCTAATAAACTAACTACTAATACACACGATTTCTTTGTGTGTCTAGACTCTCATTGGAGAAGTCTAACTATGATGGATGTATAAAACCTATGTCTATGATCTCTTTATATAGGGAGAGATCAAGACTTACAAAGGAAACTAATTCTAGTCAACAATTATATTAAATACTTAGTCAATGTATTTAATATGGTTGACTAAATAATTAGGAAACTAAATCAGCATTAATCTTCAAGTTGTAATTAATCTTCAATCAGCATTAATCACTGTTTGACTGCATTGAATGAGAAGATAACTACTGTTTGACTTCAAGTCTTCTAGAATCCCATAATGCTAAATTAGTCCTTCTTGTTTCATTCTTTTATTCATTTTATCTCATCAAATCAAGAATCCCAACAATCTTCCCCTATTTGATGATGACAAAACAAACAAAGTCACGTACAAACTTCCCCTTAATTAGAGAAGTTGAGATGTAATCATCTCCTTGAATAAAACAAACTTCTAAGCTTCCTTTGTATCATGTCACCACATATAATAAGTTGCAAATCATATCTTTGTAATCTTCTTCCCCTTTTTGTAATCATCCAATAGGGTCTTCTTGTAGATATGCAACTTGTAAACACTTCCCCTCTAGTGGTGCATGTAGATGGTTAAACATTTAAACAATAAGCTTCCCCTGAAACCCATATGTTTACCATCTCTTGAATCTCGAACTCTGTAGGCTCTATGTAGTGATCACTGATGAAGAAAATAGAGTATAACAAATTTGATGAAGAAGTTGAATCTTCCAAGCTTGTGCCTTATATCTTGTACTATCCACGACGTTAAACTCATACTCCTAATGTATAAGCAGACCGCAATCTCTTTGACAAAATCCTCATTCTCTATAATGAGACACTGAGCACAATAACGTAACTCCTTCAAGTGATAGCAAATGTGAGCATTAAGCACCCTAAGTTTATAAATCACACACCTTTGCTAGATTCGTCAAGTCTTCGTCACCATACAAACCAAACAAGTTACCTCCAAATGTTGTAAGCCATTTGAGATATGATAAAACACAAACCTATGAAACCTAACTACAACATCAAATGAGTGATAATCAACTATCTTCGTAATCACATCTTCAATAAATCTCCAAAACGAGCCATAAAATCAATAAGAATAAACTGTTGTGAAAAACAGTTCCATCCGAGATCCAAATCCATCCAAAAACCAAAAAGATATATACCTTGTAGATCCTAGATATAAAGAGCAACCCGCTCTGATACCACATGTTGAGAATCGTTTAGCCCATCTAGGATATGTTTTACGAATAACATTAATACGCAGCGGAATAATAAGAACAATAATGCTATTCAACAAGGTTTACTTCTAAACATTGAAGCCTTCATTATATTTGATCAGAATACATGAGGCTACACCAACTATCTAATAAACTAACTATTAGACTCTCATTGGAGAGATCTAACTATGATGGATAATCAATACTAGACGCCTACCCCTCTTTATATACTAGAGGGGTTAGGGTTTACAAGACAAGATAAGATCAAATAAAATTAGGAAACTATAAATCAGCATTAAATACTATTTGACTAATCTTTAATCAGCATTAATGTTGATCTTTATCTTTTAGCTGAGCATTAAATACTGTTTGACTAATCTTTAATCAGCATTAATATTATTCCAGCTTTGTCTTGTAGGTCCCACGGAAGGCGCCAATCTTCCCCTAGTTGATAATGACAAAACCAATAAGCACAAGCTTCCCCTAAAGCTAATATAGATGAAGAACTTCCCCTGAATCTATGCACTCTTCCCCTAAAATTGATATTCATCTGGATTAATCATCAAGTTTCTTCATTAAAAGCTTCTTAATCTCCAGGAGGATGCTTCC